>CAIGRS010176139.1:0-12560 GCA_903798395.1 Fraxinus floribunda | reverse complement strand
ATCTAGAAGGTTTGTATAACACTGGCAGTTCTAGTGATGAAACTATAGTTGAACATTATTATCACTCTGATGTTTTCAATAAAGCAATAGAATTTGTAACAATGGAGTTAATTACTAGATTTAATGACATATAAGTAGAACTTCTTTCTCTTAGTGCAGATTTGGATCCTAAAGATTCATTTAGATCATTTAACGCTCGAAAAATTTGCATACCTCCAGAGAAATTATATCCTCCAAATTTTCTAAAGAAAGACATTATTACATTGGAATATGAGTTACCACATTATGAGTTAGTTATAAAGGGTGAGTCCCGATTTCAATTATCTACACTTGTTGTGTTATGCAGACAGTTAACTGAGAGTGGAAGGCCAGATACTTGCATTACGATGATTAGATTGATTCATTTGTATTGACATTACCTGTTTCTACCACAAGTATTAAGCGAGCATTTTTATCAATGAAACATGTGAAGACGACACTTCGCAAAAAAATAAAGATGATTTTTTTGCTGATTGTATGATACTTTTTATAGAATTTGCTGAGAAAATAGATCTAGATTCTATTATAAATGAATATTATGTTTCAAATCCTCGTCGAGAACGATTTAACTAAATAATGTTCTTTAACGGGTTACTTTATTAAGTACTTCCAGTCCCTTCTATAAAAAAATCCTAAATACATCCCTGGGAGAACTCAAATGGAGTCCAAATTGAACCATTTGGGGAAGTATCAATGGCAGATGTATTTGATGCATATTTACTTCCGAGTATGAAATATCATACGATCCTCCCTGTTACTCATATAAATAATCGTAAAATAAATACACCACATAGCATGTAGAAAAACTCATGCATGGCGGGGCAGTATGGGTGACTCGACTTTATACGTGTGGGAATGAGCCCAACTTAAAGGCAAGTTGGCCAATCCCTTTCCAGCAAAGACCCCAACACGAACCTGTTTCCTGTCGAGGCGAATAGCCGAACCTACAACGGATCTAATGAAGTGATTGACAAGATAACACACTATCAATGCCGCATCTACATACCTACATAGTCAAGTCCCCAAGCTAGAACTAGAAGATATGAGGATCTTAGCATTTAATGGCTTGATTGATTATTGATATTAACAGGAGCATTGGGTTTGGCTGGACCACGTGCCCTATCATCCGATGCGTCTCGTTCACCCTACCTTAAGTATAAAAGCACACACTTAGCGCTGGGAGAGGGTAATGCAAGTTTAGACATTCAGAGTAAACCTTCACTCTTTCGCTATTTAAAGCTTATTCTTTAAACAGACCCCCTTTTCATTAGCGAAATAAGGACATTGAAACTCGTTAAACACTTGGAACCATTCTCTTCATTAATTTATCTACAAAATTGGTGATTTGATCAGAATAATATGTTGTGATTCGACTTATGAAGAAGTTAGTTTCTACTTATCTGTTGGCCATATCACTGGTCCATTTTTTGGGTCAACAGATTGGCGCCATCTGTGGGAATCTTTGATACCAAAATCACGTACATCCTAGTGGTAAAAGCTATCTGTAAAGAACTTTGAAGAAAGGTTCTGGTTCTTGAAGAAAGGTTTTAGTTCTTGAAGAAAGGTTCTGGTTCTTGAAGAAAGAATCGTTGCAAGGGAACAATTCGAAAAACACAATGAGTTTCAGTCACTAGAGAACACATGGTGGAGATGGGCAGCATGAGGTCTCTGAAGAAGAGGTCCTCCGCACGAATGTAAATATGCATCATCCCTACCACCGCCATAGGAGAGGCTGTACCACTATGCGCTTGGTGAAAGAAGTTGAAAATATGGCCACTAACATGAGAAGTATAGCCCAACAAAATGCTACCATGCAGCAACTACTCATGCAAATGCACTAATAGGTTGGGTTCTAAGTGCCTCAACATAGGGCTTTTCCCTAAGAAGGTGAGGAAAATGACACAGCGGGATATCCTCAATTGTATAGGAGGAATGATAGCCCAGTGAAAAGAGAGGTGGAGGTAAATATCTCCACTAACTATGTTACGAGCCGTCTCGACAATGATATGCCAATGGAAGAAAATTTTCTCCTGAATACACTTAGGAACACGAGCCTTAAAGGTCCGCCAGCGTCTTCGACAGAATTGGGCCCTCTAGGCCTAGAAATAGGTCCCAATAGCCTTCTCCAGCTCAAAGAGGACAAGAACGAAATCTGGAGTACGAGCCTCAAAGGGCTCCACCACCACCTAGAAATAGGAGGGAAATAAGAGATGCCGCAAATGCGAAAAATCATGCTGGAACGTCATAGCCTCGATATCAGGCAGAGGAAAATGACTCTGACGGTCCTTGTAGGTCATTTGAACTAGACAACGACAGCGAGAGTTTGCCATATTCTCAAAAACTAAGGAGTGCCCCGATTCTTAGCCACTTTGTACCATCAAAAATACCCAAATATGAAGGAAAATACGATCTGGTGAAGTACCTCAACAACTACAAAACCCAAATGTCACTACGAGGGGCCTTACCAACATTAAAATGTCGAGTTTTCCACCTCACGTTAACATGAGCCATTGAAATCTGGTATAGCCATATTCCTGCTGGCAGCATCAGAAGTTGGCCAGACCTTAAGAAAGCCTTCCTAAACCAATATCTGTGAAGCAAGGAATGAGAGCTCCCATCCAGAGATTGCAGGATATGAGGCAACAAGCGGGGGAAACCCTAAAAAGTTAACTAGCTTATTTCATTGATGGGATGACCTATTGTGAGCAGGTCACTGACAGAGAGGCCCTTTCTGTCCTAAGGGGAGGCCTCAACATGAATACTTTATTTTGGAGGGACGTGCGGAACAAAAATCCCACCACCTATGATGCCTTTGTAGAAATGATGAGGAGTGTAATTATCAACAAAAAACTGATTGACCATCGTAACCTAACCTTAATGGGGCTCCCATTGCCTCAAAGACAGTAAAGAGGTCATGTGTCCCATTTGATCGACCAATAGTGGACCCAAGCAGGACATACCATAACCCCCACCTTGAGGCAAGCGTTGGACACTGCAACATTAAACATCGTGCCCTCCTTGGCGTATGAGGAGGTTGGATCTGATGCTCACAGGCAGTCGAACTTACCTAGATGAAGGGACAGAGGAAGAGGAAGGAACAGAGAGCCTAGAGATAGGCAATACTGCACCTACCACCGAACCAGTAGCCATAGCACTGAAAATCACTTGTCTAAGCCATATCACGGAGAATCTGCTAGCGCCCATGTTGAGGATAGAAATACCCACTATATGAAAGGAAATGCTCCCCACTTAGGTAAGGTCTTCGACACAAGGGAGTACGGAGAGGACAAGAACAGGGCAAGGGGACAGAGGCCTAGAATAGAGCCTCTAGAGAACATTGACAACGTTCCCATTAGAGAAACCGATACCATAATTGGTGGTCCACACATAGGAGGAAGTTCCAATAATGCCTTGCAAAACTATGCAAGAAAAGCAAAAGATCCATCCATGGTGAGCGAGAGTCCATTAACCACATTGTGATGCACTGGTGGTGCGAGCTGTTGTGGCAAAAAATGGTCTGAAACATAATGGAAGTTCGTCAATATTCTTTTCAGAACCACTTTTGACAAAATGACGGTGGACCACGAGCTCGTCCCCATGACCGCCCCTCTGTATGGTTTTACTGAAGATAGCATTATCCCTAGGGGAAGGATCACATTTGCAGTAGAGATAGGAGATTTCCCATTCAAGGCTCACCATTTCATGGAATTTCTTATCGTAGATCACCGATCTGCCTATCATGGATTTCTAGGACGACCCGCCCTGAAAGAGCTAAATGCAGTAACATCCATGCATCATCTTTGTATGAGATTCCCTACCAAGGAAGGAGTTGCCACGGTACGAGGTGACCAGATGGGTTCAAGGGAGTGTTATCTCAACTCTTTAAGAAAATTTGAACCCCCGAAGCATAAACATGGTCTTGACGAATACGAAAATGGTCGACGCACCTGAGAAACATTTTACCCATGAACAAGGGAGAGACATTAAGATGGTAGATGCCCTTGAAGAAGGGGTCATCGAAGTAGACTTCGATCTCAAAGTTATGGATCAAACTTGCAGGCAACCCCAGTAGAAGAATTTGAGCTTTTTTTCCAATAAGCTCGAATGATCCGATGAGGTCACTGCAAATAGGGAAAGAGCTCAAACTAGAGGCAAAGGCTAAACTTAAGAGCTTTCTGCTCGACAACCTGGATATGTTTGCCTAGAAACATGAGGATATGGTAGGCATTGATCCCATGATCAGTTGCCATTAGCTCAACGTAGACCCAAAATTTACTGTTCATAGGCAAAAGAGGAGAGCCCTGAACCTGGAGCGATATGCGGCATTGAAGGAAGAGGTATATAAACTCATATCCAATGGGTTCATCAGGAAATGAGCGTACCCTAAATGGATATCGAATTCGGTCTTAGTGAAGAAGGCTAACGGTAAGTGGAGGGTCTGTATAGACTTCTCCAACTTCAACCAAGCTTGCCCGAAAGATAGTTTTCCACTCCCAAGGATCAACCAACTGGTTGACTTCACTGTAGGCCAGAACTGTTGAGTTTCATGGATGTGTATTTAGGGTATAACTAGATCTCCATGCATCTAGCAGACAAGGAGCACACTTCTTTCATTACTGATCGAAGATTATATTGCTACAAAGTCAAGCCCGTTGGTCTGAAAAATGTCGGTGCCGCTTACCAACGGTTGGTCAACAAGATGTTCTCTGACCTGTTAGGTAAGATAATGGAGGTGTACGTTGATGACATGCTGGTGAAGAGCCTCAAGTCAGCGGACCATGTTGGAAATTTGCGGGCTACCTTTGATATACTGAAGAAGTGTCGTATGAAGCTGAACCCATTGAAATGCGCTTTTGGTGTCATTTTCGAAAAATTCTTGGGCTACATTGTCAACCAGCAAGGCATTGAGGCGAATCTCGAAAAGATTAAGGCCCAGCTAAACATGAAATCCCCCAACAAGCTAAAGGAAGTGTAGTACTTGATAGGACGCCTAGCAGTGCTGAACCGGTTCATTTCTAAGGTCATTGATAGATGCCTTCATTTTTTTAAGGCTCTAAAAGGGGAAAAAACGATTCCACTGGAGCGAAGAATGTGAAGAGGCTTTCCAAGTTCTGAAGAAGCATCTAGGACAAGCCCCCGTTCTCTCGAAACCTAAAGAAAGGAAAACTCTGCTACTATATTTGGCGATGAGTGCCGATACAGTGAGCTCGGTACTGGTACGAGAGGAGGGCAATGCACAACTGCATGTCTACTATGTTAGCAAGGCCTTTCGACCGATGGAAACACGTTACTCTGATGTGGAAAAACTTGCCTTGTCCCTCATGATTACCTTCAGAAAGCTGAGGCCCTATTTTCAAGCCTACAGCATACAAGTTCTATCGAGCCTCCCTCTCAAACAGGTGCTCTAAAAACTAGAAGCATCAGGGAGGCTAATGAAATAGGCCGTAGAATTGAGTGAATTTGACATTTCATACTAGCCTAAAAACTTCAATAAAGGGACAAGCAGTGGTGTTGCTGAGTTTACAGAGGTGACGAATATCAATATTGCAATGGAGCCAGTAGACCCACCAGCCTAGAAGTTATTTATAGATGGGTCCGCCCAAGAAATTGGCTCAGGAGCTGGAGTGTTGCTGGAAAGCCTTGAGGACCACAAATTGAATTGTGCGGTGAGGTTCAATTTTAAAACCTCCAACAACGCTGTTGAGTATGAAGCGCTTCTAGCAGGCCTTGGACTAGCCAGAGAAGTTTAGGTCAAAAGCTTGTCAGTCCGGAGCGACTCTCAACTCGTTGTAAGCCAAGTCAACGCCAGCTTCGCAGATAAGGACAAAGGCATGGCGATATACCTGAAGAAGGTTATGAAGCTAATCCCCTGCTTCGATAAATTCGAACTAACCTAGGTCCCAAAGATAGAAAACTTACACGCAGATGCTCTGTCGAAGTGGCAAGTAGCAAGGACTCAGAACTACTTAAATTTGTACCTGTTGAATACCTCTCCAGACCTTCCATGGCCAAAGTAGATGAAGTGATATGGGTCGGAGAAACTCCACAATGGATATGACCCATCATAGCCTACCTCAAAGACCACATCCTGCTAAAGAACAAAGAAGAGGCTCGTAGGCTCAAGCGAAGGGCTGCCCATTATATACTGCAAGATGAGATCCTCTACAAAAGGAAATTTTCATCCCTACTCCTACGATGCATGGGAAAAGATGAGGTGGACTATGTGCTGAGAGAAGTTCACGGAGGAATCTGTAGCAACCACATGGGAGGACCAGCATTAGCACACAAAATACTAAGGCAGGGATATTATTGGCCAACCTTAAAGAATGATGCTATACACTTCGTAAAGTAATGTGATAAGTGCCAGCGTTTCTCTTCCGTTCGAAGACAGCTATCCTAGGAATTAACCTTGGTATCCAGCCCGTGACCTTTTGCCAAATGACAGGTCGACTTGATAGGACTCATACCGGGAAAGGAAGGTGCAAACCATGCAATCGTCGCCATAGATCATTTAACCAAGTAGGTCGAGGCTGAACCATTGTCTAAAATCACTGAGGCATATACATCTAAATTCATATGGAAAAATATCATATACAGATTCGAAATTGCCCACTCGATAGTTACGGACAATGGGTGACAATTTGATAATAAGAAACTCCGGGACCTTTGTGCCGAATTGGGCATCAGAAAACATTTCTCCTCTCCCCACCATCCCCAAGCAAATGGCCAGGTCGAGGCAATTAATAAAACTATAAAGCATATCTTGAAGAAGAAACTAGATGAATCGAAAGGAGCATGGGTAGACGAGCTTCCCATGTGTTGTGGGTGATAGTACTACCCGTCGAACAACATCAGGAGAGATCCCTTTCTCCATGACTTACGGGGCCGAAGTAATGAGCCCAGTCGAAGTGGGTCTCCCATCGTCCTGCCTCTTACAGTTTAACAAAATCTCCAATGATGAGATAAGACGATGTGAGCTCAACTTCTTTGAAGAAGTGAAAGAGACCTCATAGATTAAGTTGGCCGTCTACTAGAGGAAAATGACAAGATACTACAACACTAAAGTTAAGCATAAGTAATTCAGGAGAGGCGATCTGGTGATCAGGAGTGTATTCTTATCTTCAAATATGTTGAGTCCAAATTGGGAAGGCCCCTATCGCATTTCAGGTGAGGTCAAGTCAGGGACCTTTTTGATTGAAAATTTGGATGGGAAGGTACAACCCCACCCCTCGAATGTTGAGTATCTTCGAGTTTATTATCAGTAAAACCCTGCTCAACGTATGTATCATCTATAATTAATGCATATTCTCCTTTTTACTATTTGTTATGACAAGCTCATGAATTATGACAAGTATGATGAGTATAGCGAGTCCATATAATAAATTAATTGTTAAAATATGACGAGCTCAAATGATAAGTATGGTGAGCCCATATGATAAATTAATTGTTTAAGTATGACGAGCTCATATGATGAGTATGGCGAGCCCATTTAATAAATTAATTGTTAAAGTATGACAAGCTCATATGATGAGTATGGCGAGCCTATATAGTAAATTAATTGTTAAAAGTATGACGAGTTCATTTATCAGTTACAACGAGCCAGTGTTAACAGGTTCATTGAGATAAAGAGCGCAGTGAACCCTTCACAAGTTAGTTATTACGAGCCTATTGATTGCTCACTAATTAGAAAGGTAGTCAGAATGTTGACATTATCCACCCGTTATCATTAACTTAAAAATAAAGCACGACTCACTCGAAACTAAACGTCGTAGTAGAAGGAAGGTATCTTTTCATTACAAATCAAAATGAATAAAGTAAAGAAGCCTATTACAAAGAAGCCTAGTCTACACATACTGCATCATCCTTAGAGGGTCATCTGAAGCTCCCACCACCTCCGTTTCGTCCCAGTTATTGGCAGGAGTTGATGGCTCATCTCCCGAGAATCTGTTCCTTAAGGAGGATAAGTTAAGCCGGGGTGAGCTTATCAAATACCTCATTATAAGCAACCCTCCTCTAGTGGATCTCAAGCCCATCATATTCCGTAGTCTCATGGAAGTGGGTAACGTAGTCATTTACAGTTGCCTCTTCCGCCTTCTTCAATCGCTCATCAAAATTGGAGACTTCAGCATTGAGCTCAGCCACACGAGCCTTCAGCTCTCTTTGTTAGCAGCCTCCAAGGCTGATGAGGCAATCTTCTAAATATTATCAGAATTCTCGACCCACTTCATTAAGGCATTAACCTCAGGCTTACAGAGGTGGGCTTCATTCTCCAGCTCCTCATTCACCTTAGAAAGAGCTTTCACCTTCGACTCGGCCTTGGTGTGCTTCAGGTTGGAGGCTTCTACAGCCTTATTAGCAGAAGAGGCTTCGACATTGGCCTTAATTAAGGTAACTCCACATTCTTAGCTTGGTGGATGTAGTCTTGGACAAGCCCTTACATTTGCCTCAATTCCATTTGGGCATTGATGAAGAAGTTTAGGAAATAAGCCTGCATGGAGAGGCCAGCCTCCATCAGGTCAACTGCATCACAAGTCTCAGTGTGAGAAGAGTACTTGCCAGTCCAACATTTGTGGCTAAGCCTTGCCGTTCCCCGAACCTCTGCAGGGAGCATCTCCATGACTATCGAGGTGATTTCATCCAATCGCCCACCCAAGAAATTTTGGGCTTTTCCCTAAGAGGGGGCACTCATCTCCTTCTCATTCTTCTTCCTCACCAGGCTATCTCCCTCGTCGACTATATCCTCCACCTCAACAACCTTTATGGAAGAGATGGGCTCTGTAAGAATTTATCGCTTGAGTGACTCTCCCAGAGTGGTTTGATGCTTGGGGGGAGGGTCGGGGCCGGTGTTTTTGGATATCACTAGCTTCCTTTTGGAAGGCCTTCTCAGCGAGGCTTTCTCCTCTTTATCCTTCCCATTTTCTCATTTCTTTTTAGAAGAGGGGTGGTGGGTTCATATTGGATATACGTGCCAGCTCGTCCCGTTGATGCTTATATGAAGAGGAACCTGAATTCATGGGTTTTTTTTCCTTTGAGCCTTCCCAAGGCTTCTCAATTGGAACAGGTTAGGCTTCACATGCTCTTTTTTGTCGTGTTGACCTGCAGGCGAACGGAGATTTAGAAAAGTCGTTCTATTAACAAACAACAAGTAAAAACACCAAGTCACCTCGACTTACCCTGGTAGCCATTAGCAGATAAGTGACAAAAAGGTTTCGTTTACAGATGACGCTCTTGAAGTACCTCTTCTCTTAGGAGAGCTCGTATATCTCCTTTATTACAGCCTACTCAGAAGGTTCAGGCTCGAACCAATTAACACAAAAATTTATGTTAAGAAACTGCAAGAGATAAGCGAACAAGATAAAATATTAAAGAGGAAGCTCGACTCACTGTACTCGTGGTATTGGGTCGGTACGGTGATCTCCGGGACCACATCCTCCTCCATCATCTGCCAGCGACCCCTAACCTAAAATCGGATGACTTTCCATTCTTGATAGATATAAGGGTCTCCCAGATGAAAGGAGAATGTGGACCCAAGGGTTCATGTAGTACCACCCCTTACAGTCTTCCCTCCGCTAGAGGCTCGGGGTTGAAAAAGGGTTTGACAAACTTGAGGAGGCATATCATCGCCAAGAGTGACCTCTTTCCAAAGAAGGAAAGCCTTGCCAATTGGCTCCATGCATTTGGCATATCTGAAAAAAGGGTGCAAAGGTAACCTCAGCCCCCGGCTAATATAGCCTCGCTCACAACAACACACCCTTTCATGGGAAAATAAGATCTCTTCTCTATGGTCGGCACTAGGAATTCTATGTTATCCGAAATCCTATATCTCTTGCGAAAGGTCTCCAACTCACTTTCCTTTATATCTGTTGGCCATAAAGAGGCCCCCACCTAACACTATAATCAATAGGGCCATTTTGCATCATCCATGCACTATGAAGGCCCTCCATTGCCTCCATGATCCACTTAGTAGGAATCATCGGAGGAATGCCCACCTCACCACATATTAAAGCCATATTAAGCCCGGACGACCCCTTTGTCACATTCTTTCTTGAAGAAGAAGCCATTTAAAACAAAAAAGGATGAAAGAAACTCCTCGATGAAAGCAGAAACTTAAGTAAAAACTAAGAGCCCGAGGGATGGAACACCTAAGAACGAGAGAAAATGGAATTGCACATCGAAAATGGAAAATACGAAGGCCGAAGAAGAAACTCTCACAGCACTTGGCATCTAAAGCTTTTGAGAAGTGGAAAAAAGTAAAAAAGTAGCTTTGCAACCCTTTATATACGCATAGTGAACGAATTCCCACCGTTAGATGTTGTCTCATTTTGATCTGGACCATCCACCCGTAATCTCATCTGTTACGTTAAAACCAAAAGGCGCCTATTAAACATTCAAACCAAAGGCTTAGATGAAACTGTGTCACGCACGCGTTTTGAAATCACGTGCACCTGGGTGAGAGTGTAACATCATCATCATTGTGCATGAAATGCGCACACTAGTACGGGTCGTCAGGGAAGCCCCCCCAACCACAAATTTAGGCTTGGTATTTTCCTTAAACAGCCTCGTCTTGCATTAAAAGGTCACGTTCCCCGCCACTACCGCTTAAGTGTGGTTGGCATCTCTTTCACTAAGGCCTCACCTTAACATGGCTCGTCTACACACAAAAAGCCCTCACCTTGAAACGGCTCGGCCCAAGAGCATTGCCTTGCACTAAGGTCTCACAGCGAATTTCGACAGATCTGAAGATGATCATTCTTTCAACAATGGCCTTGCCCGTATTAGGAAAATTTCACCGTGGCGAATAGCCAAACCTACAACGGATCCAGTGAAGTGATTGACAAGACAACACACTATTAACGCCGCATCTGCATACCTACATGGTCAAGTCCCCAAGCTAGAACTAGAAGATATGTGGATCTTAGCTTTAATGGCTTGATTGATGTTAACTGGAGCCATTAGATCTGGCCGGACCACGTACCCTATCATCCGACGGGTCTCGTTCACCCTACCTTAAGTATAAAAGAACACACTTAGTGTCGGGAGAGGGTAATGAAAGTTTAGACATTTAGAGTAAATATTCTCTCTCGCTATTTAAAGCTCATTCCTTAAGCCGACCTCCTTTTATTAGTGAAATAAGGACATTGAAACTCGTTAAACACTTGGAACCATTCTCTTCATTGATTTATCTACAAAATTGGTGATTTGATCTGAATAATACGTTATGATCCGGCTTACATGAACGTTAGGTCCTACTTATCTATTGGCCACGTCACTGATCCATTTTTTGGGTTCAACACTCCCCGTGCACGATTGACGACATGGAGTAGTGGCACTGCCATATGGAATCATTCCATTACCCACAGTAACACCAACCATATAATGAGGTATACCAAAACCTTCCATATGCCCTACATTTGCATTCATTGAATGTGGATATAAGGGATTTGGATTCATATACAGACCACCATACGGGGTGGACCTAAACAGATTAGCAAATTAGCATTAGTACAAACATAAAAGAAGGGGGGCAACGTGGCAGGGTAATCCTGATTGAGGCTTGAAAATATAAGTGTAGCTGATTATCGTCTGCCTTCTTCTCAGCATTTAAAACCTCAGTTAGAAGTCTTTCCACTTCTTCAATCATACCATCAGGTTTTTCTCAATAATCTTCATCTGTTCCACTTTCTCCTCATCTTTTTCATACTCAAAAGTCTTGCTCTGGTCCCAAACAATGAAGAATAGTTTCAATAGATAACAAGAAATTTCTGTTAATATGAATAAAAGGAAAACATGCAATCCATTGATTTCAATATATCCTCGGATATTTTTGACTTCGAAACAGAGTCAACCCACAAATCTCCAATAATTATGCTGGAAAGAGCATAAAAAACACCTACTTGCAAATCCATTCGATAACTAATAAATCATAAGAAGTTACAATCTATTACAATTATTAAAAAAAAAATCAAATCAAATAGAGTCTATGAGGATGGTGGGAGATTGAGGAAAATAATGAGTAGGAAAATGCTCACTGTAACCTCTGGTGTTCTTGGCTCGAGCTGTCAAGTTCATCATTCATTTTTAGGAAGCGTTTTTAAGCCATCATGGGCTTTGTCCTTGACGCAGCGGAAGATTATAGGAAACATGAACAACCTCACAAAGATGAGAAAAACTCATGAGAAATTTTATTCAATTCAATAAACTGCGGCCTCAAAGGGCTTACAATGCTTTAAATAGTAAAACCCTAGCAAAATCCGAAAAATAAATAATAATAAAAAATGTTATTTTCCCATAAGTGGAAAAATTCAAGATAACAACTTAAATTGAAACTCCTAAGATTTAGGTTCGTCCTCCAACAAACGTAATACGAAATTCGAATTTTATTGAATGAGATACTGTCAAAATAAAAATTACCATAAACGGCAAAAACGCTTAATCGAGTGCTTAAACAACGGAATTTGTGCAAAATTTGACGTACATCAGGGCTAAAGGCACTGAGTTGTGATCATTGGCCCATTTCCAAT
>CAIGRS010176095.1:2274-14256 GCA_903798395.1 Fraxinus floribunda | reverse complement strand
TATCCACATGAGCATAAGTAGGACATCCAAAAATCTTTAAATTAGAATAGAAAGAAGGTTTACCAGACCATACCTCTTCTAGTGTCTTTTTATTAATGACAACCGAGAGTGATCGATTAATCAAAAACAAGCTGTAGTAGCAGGTTCAGCTCAAAAAGTTTTAGGCAGCCAATAATTTGAAAGTATAAAAAGAATCTTTTCCATCAAAGTTCTATTCATCCGTTCTACCACACCATTCCATTGAGGAGTACCAGGTACTGTCAGTGTCTCAGAATGCGTTCAACCCTGCATAAGCTTTTGAATTCATCTGAACAAAACTCCAAACCATTATCTGTGCGTAGACGTTTCATCTGCTTTCCAGTTTGCTTTTCAACCAATGTTTTTCACTCCATGAAGGTCTCATACACATCACACTTCTACTTCAAGAAAAATACTGAACTTCTGGAGAAATGATCAATCATTGTCAACAAGTAATAATGATCTCCTTTTGATGGTACATTGGCCGATCCCCAAAGATTTGAATGGATATATTCAAGTGTTCCCTTCATGTTGTGTCCCCCTTTCGTGGATCTGACTCTTTTCTGTTTTCCAAAGACATAATGCTCATAAATATTTATTTTGCTGGTCTTCTGTCCATCAAGAAATCCCCTTCTACTCAGCTCCGCCATGCCATTCTCACTCATATGCCCGAGCCGCATATGTCTGTTAAAGAAGAAGTAGAAATTAGTGCATCTCTAATCACTATGGAACCATGCAAAATGTACAACTATGTAGAACTTTTATGTCCCTTCATGACAACAAGAGCACCCCAACTCACCTTCAAAACTCTACCTTCACCAGTGTATCTATAACCATTTGAGTGAAGTACACTCAAAGATATGAGATTCCGCTTTAGTTTTGGAACATGCCTTATATCTTAAGTGTCATATCGCCCTATTGAACATTCTAATTCTGACTGTACCAAGCAAGGCGCGTTGTTTTCTATAATTACTACACATTTCGAAACTCCTTCATATGTTGAAAATCAGTCATGTTGGTACACATATGAAAAATGCAACACGAGTCTAGAACCCATTCCTCATAAAGTTTGGAATCCATGTCAAAAATCACAGAAAGCTCTCCTTCACTTTGCCCATCTTCCACAATATCAGCATCCATCGTCTTAACATGTTGCTTCCCTTTCGAAATAGCACCAGCAGCCTTTTTTTTTCCTGGTTTTCAAGGCATAGCAATTAGTTCTAATATGCCCCTTCTTCTTACAATAGTGACATGTCTTCTAAGTATGTTTAGATTTCGATCTACCCCTCATATTTCTGCTAAGATTCCTATCTTGATTTCTCTCATGCACAATCAAGCCTTTAGCATGATTCTCAGATCCTCCAGCAAGATGCATCATCTTCTCCTTAGATAGTAAAGTATCATAAACCTCTTCCACGGTGAGAGTATCCCGACTATAGAGAATAGTATCTCTAAAAGTCACATATGATAGCGATAGAGAACACAAATACATCCAAGTTCTCCTCGTCATTCTTAACTTCCAAACTCTCTAAATCAGCCACGATTTCTTTGAACATAGTTAAGTGATCATCCAATGACGTACCTTCAGACATTCGGTGAGAATACAAGCGTTGTTTCAGGTGTAGCTTGCTGGTCAATAGAGAATAGTATCTCTAAAAGTTACATATGATGGCGGCACAAATCACAACAACATCAGCACTAAGTCTTCCTCATCATACTTAACTTTTAATGTCTTCAAATCAGTCACAATTTCTTTGAACAAAGTTAAGTGATCATCTAATAACGCACCTTTAGACATTCGGTGAGAATACAAGTGCTGTTTCAAGTGTATCTTGTTGGTCAAGCTCTTTGTCATGCAAAGTTGCTCACACTTTAACCACAACACAACAACACTTCTCTCATTTAGATCATCTTGAGGAATTTGATTTGAAAGATGTAGATGAATTTGTACTTAGGCTTTCCGATCCCTTCGCAACTTTTCATCGTGAGTCCAAGTAGCAGACATCCTATCACAGCCAAACAAGGCTTCCTTCAAATCCATTTGTGTTAGAACCGCTTGCATCTTCACTTGCCATAAAGTAAATCTCGTATTTCTATCCAACAACGGAATATCAAACTTCATTGATCTCATGCGAAACAATCAACCTCTCGCTCTGATACCGCTTCTTATGAAACTGATCGCAAGATAAAATAAGAAGAAAATAAACACCAAGATTTACGTGAAAATCCAATATAGGAAAATCCACGGGTAGAGGAGAAAAATCCACTAAAATCAATAGTAATTGTGCTTACAATATTAAGATCTCAATATTCTTAATTGAAATCTATGCTCTCTAATTCTCAAGATGTTGTTGAATTATCATGTGTGAAGATATAAATTGGAATATATATAAATCTATTTGTTGGAGTTCTAAATTAAGAAGAAGCCATTTTAAGCCAAACTCTCAAATTTTGATGAAATTTGATCTTCATTAATTTGGACTCTTAAAAACCTAAACTCCTTAGACTTCTTTTATTCTACCAAACCCAAATAACATGGAATTTGGATCACCCCGCAACATCATCAAAAGATTTTCGACGTAAGTAGTCATTACCAGCAAATGGGAATAAAACCTTGTATTATTATTTTTCCCTTCTTTTGCAAGTGAATGATTAAAAGTTTTTTAATTATTAATGTGATTTATATGACCTACGGAAAGTCCATAGGTGTGAATGATGCAGATGACAACATTAAGCATATTTATTTCTTGGTCAAAAGCTATCACCCTTTTCAATGGGAAAACCATTGCTGATTACCGTAGGAGAAATGCTATTACTTTTGTCAAAGGATAATCCGTTTCTTGTTACGAAAGTTTCTTGAATTGCCCATTGGGAAGCATATGTGGAGGCCAAACAAGAATTTTAAACTACCCTCCATCACACACGTATATACGTGTGTAATTGTATCTATATGTTTACTTATGGTGTGGTCTCTTCCTTTAATCCTCCATTTGCTTTCTCAGTATCAATTATTGCTGCACTAATTGCTTTCTTCCTTTCTTCCTCTTTTGTCTTTCCCCATAGCACAAAATAAAGTCCTCCAACTAGAAAAAGTGCTCCCAAGACACTAGAAATGCAAACAAAAAAAATATAATTATGAAAGTTATATTTTGGTAGAAATTAAAATCCAAATTTTAATCTAAATGAAAGTTAACAACTTATTTTAACCACACATTTCTTTAATTTTTTTCAAAATATACTAAAAACTGATTCTAATCCCTATCCAATAGGGGCTACCGGCTATGTATATGCATTATGTAAGTACAAGACACACAAACGTAAGGGCAACAATAAAAGAAATTAACAATGGCTTACAGACCGAAGAAGATTATAGTTATATAACATATATCGCCTTGCTTAAAATTTTAGGTGGTTTTTAAAGAAATTTCGCTGAGAAACAGCTTTAACTATGGTCAAACATCTCTTTTGGTTTTTCAGTGATTAGAGGTTGTGTGTGCACGTGTCTCTATACATTGAAGTTTTTAAATTATTTACCCACAGTTTGCAAAGATATGGTGAATAGCCCTTAATTGGAGGAAAATAATATTTGGTTAATTAATGGTAATTAGGGTAGATAATTATTTACCTTCCAAGACTAATTATCTCCCCAAAGAGGAATGTTGATGCAGCAGTTGTGAATATTAGAATCAATGGAGTTGTCATGGCGAGGTACACAGGACCCTTCTTTTCAATGACCCATGTTTGCAAGTAAAATGCAATACCAGTCACCACTATTCCCTGTCAAGAATATGAGGAAAAAGCCAAATAACTGTTACACCCCACTCATTTATAGTCAAAGTCAAAAAATTATTTAGTCAAAGTCAAGTAATTCAACTAGACAAAGCTCAAGCCAAATAAGGACTTAAGTTGAACAAATGATTTTCATGGGATCTAGTTTGTAATTGCTAATACATAAAGGGCCAAAAATGATATAAAAAGGAATATTGGGATTTAGTTTCTAATATGATAAATGAGATGACTAAATGTTATATTATATGGAAGTTGAGGATTTGACTTGCAATTGCACAATATTAATCTATTAAAATAAATGAAATGGATTCATTTTACATATGATAAGGGAGAGAAGGTTCTTGAAAATGAAGAAGAAGAGGTAATTGAAGAAGTTGAAATATGGACTCAAGTACAAGGTTTTTGAGTTCTTCTATTCTAAGAGGTAAGAAAACAATTTGTTGTTCAATATTGTTAGATTTGTGTTTGTAATTAGTGGCTTAAATTTAAAGATTTGGAAGACAAAATAGATATTGGGTTTGAATATATGTTGAAGAAATATGAAAAGGATTTATGAATTAGAACTTCAATCTTTAAATCTCGTTTATGTAATATAAAACACTTGATTTTACGAGGGATATTAGAGTGGAATAAGGATTTTAGGTTTTATTTTGATATTTTTTAACTCATTTTCTACAATTTTAGTACAAATTATCACCCTGGTGCTACTTTTGAGAATTCACATAGAAAAGTGCTGTTTCGGTCAATGGTTTCGCTGACTTTTGAAAATATCTTGAAACTGGTGCCAAAATTAATAACTCTGGAATTTTAGTATTGTTTTGGTCAAACCTTTGATTTTCAAATTTTAAAGGTTTGAATGTAGTTATATGATAAATATTAAAGTCTTAAGTATTGTATTAAGTTATGTATACGGGTCGTATATGTATAAGGTAGTGATTTTAAGAAAGTATAGTGATTTAATGGATTTGATCATGTGTGGTGATTTGTTGATAAATAATTAAAGAGAGGAAAAGTTAGAGAAATAGAGATGCAAGAATAAATATAGAAGTTGAGGAATTACGTAGTAGAGTTGCATTAGTTTACTTGTCAAGTTTTAATTTGAGTTATTATACCGTTATTTCATGTAGTGACGTGAAAGTTTGGAAATGCTCGTGAATTTAACCAGATTGTTATCCATAGATCTATGAGTGAAAAAACTTAAATATTTTCAAGTATCGATAAACTAATTATATTATTACATTACGTGGTATTATGTGAATTATTTCAGTTACTATCATACGTTTTATACAATTATGTAAATTATTTGTCCAATTACGTGATTGTGGAAAAATTCTTTCATTATGATATATGTGAACTTTCAAAGATTGTAAATGGATTATTTGTGAATTAAAATTTGAAACTTGTTTTATTGACCGCTACTAGGACATCGAGGCATGCGATTGTGTTGACAACAAGTGAGACTTCTTGGGTGATCACAATGGTAGATAGGGGATGTACCTTTGGTGATCACGTGAGGATTGACCACTTGGCCACGCCGTTGTGATATTGTGATTATTGGTATCTCCATTGGGATACTTTTCGGGTGATCATGAGGGCTGTCAGAGGATATACCTCTACTGGTCATCGAAGGATGGTCAACTCACTGTGATATTGTGATTATTGGCATATCGGGTGAGATACTTTTTGGGTAATCATAGAAGTAGTCAGGGGATGTACCTCTTATGATCACATGAGAATGGTCCAAGTTGATTATTGATTACTGATGTTGATAGTGCATAAAGCTCTATTCGGTGCTTAGTAGTTGTGTCAAGGGTCCAGTAAAAATTAAAGTTTCAAATGGAAATATTTCAAATTTACATTGATGATTTTATCATGACTCCGAAATGAAATTTTTTAGTATTACGAGAATGATTCATGTTTTGATTATTATTATCTGATGTTATATTGTGAATTGTTAAATAATATGAACTCGATTTTCAATAAATATGTATAAACGAGAAAGTATAACTATATTCAAATTTTCCACTAACGGAGAACTCGTATATTTTTCCACAATTTTCCTACAGGTAGCAATTGGTTTTCTATAGTTGGGGGAGCTTGATGATTTCAAAGTGGTAGCCACGTGACATATTGAGTAATATGCCACATACGATAATGCACGAAGTATTTTTTTTTTGGGTCCGATGCATTATATTTTTAATAATCATTTGATTTTGGCGTATATTTTGAAGTAATTCATAGTCACTTTGATGGTAGATCTAACATCTAGTCAGTATCTATCATTGACGCACGTCATGTTTCAAGACAACTAAGGTGATTTGGGATGGATCGTGTCAATAGCTTACAATTTTAAATAAATATTCCTTCGATTTCATTGAGTAATTATTTTACTATTTCATGGCGTAAAAGAGAGAGATATTTATTTGCTGGTCCTTTGGAGTTGAGGTACTGGCTATTACACATCCTCTAAGCTATGCATGGAGGAGGGTCTGGAAACACGTATGGTTAGAAAGTAACTTGATCTATGTGGTGCGGCTGTTGAGTAGTGAAAAAATGAAGGTGGCGTGGAAAGTTTGATCCCAATGGGTTCACTACATGACCCAGACGACTATTAGAACTTCGCACAGGAAAGCAATATAGGGTAGCTGATACATTGCCCAATCATGCGGTCTCCTAGCAAGAAGGAGATTACTGGTGGAGCACGTTCCCTGATTTCTGTTTCCAATTTGTAAACTGTTATATGGTTGGTCGATGTAACTATAGATTTACTTAGTTCATTTTCACTCCCTGCTTGGCTTTTATCTTGCAAATTGACGTAACATTCTCTTGTTTTTAATAAAATTTAGATCCTTCTTGTGCGAATATGTACCAATCAAAATCTTATGACTGATCTCTTGTTAAAAAAAAATTAAATAAATAGTATTTTACTTACACAGTAGGCTATTGATATGAGTTTTATATCCCATCTGAGTTTCCATTCATTCGGATCTCTTACCAAAGCAACAGCAACAAAGAATGATTGTATGGTGCTCAAAAAGCATTGTAGGGCTATTAAGAGGAACTTTGAAGGGTAACTTTTAAGTACTCGGCCCTACAATTCCATGTTAAAAAAGAACATAAAAATTGAGCTCAAAAGGGAAATTAAGCATCTTAAAAACATATAAATTATGTAAGCTTTTCAGCATATTTTGAAACCAGTGAAAAGAAATAATTCAACTATTAGAATCCCACATTACTTGGGAAAATATAAATGATCCACTTAATAAGGTGAGAACAATCCTCCCATAATAAGCCTTTATTAGGTGGAGTTAGACCCAATATTCATAACATGGTATCAGAGCCCATTATACTCCAACGAGTGATTCGATCCCGTTAAGACTCTAAAAATGAACACGTGGATTTCAAGATTGGAGCCACCATTTTGGGGGCGTGTTAAGGGGTATATATCCCACATCGATAAATGATGTTGACACAGACCAATTAATAAAGATTTTGGGCTACTCCTCTTACAAGGTTGACCTTTTAAGATGGACCATCAAATCTTAACATGGTATCAGAGCCCATTATTCTACAATTAACACGTGGATTTCAAGATTGGAGCCACCATTTTGGGGGCGTGTTAAGGGGTATATATCCCACATCGATAAATGATGTTAACACAGACCAATTAATAAAGATCTTGAGCTACTCCTCTTAATAAGGTTGACCCTTTAAGATGGGCTCTCAAATCTTAACATGGTATCAGAGTCAAGTTCAATTATGCAATGTTGGATGCCACCCCATATCAATTTGTTCACAGTTATTTGGCATGATCCACGTTGTGCGTGAGGGGACGCATTAGAATCTCACATTACTTGAGAAAATATAAATTATCCACTTAATAAGGTGAGGGCAATCCTCCCCTAATAAGCCGATTTTATTAGGTGGAGTTAGACCCANATGTTGGATGCCACCCCATATCAATTTGTTCACAGTTATTTGGCATGATCCACGTTGTGCGTGAGGGGACGCATTAGAATCTCACATTACTTGAGAAAATATAAATTATCCACTTAATAAGGTGAGGGCAATCCTCCCCTAATAAGCAGATTTTATTAGGTGGAGTTAGACCCAATATTCCTAACATCAACCAAGAGAATGAGAGGACTGGACATTTAGAATGGTTTTAAGTAGGGCTTGACATGGTTCGGGTTTCAGGTATTTAATAAGTGAAACCATCGGGTCCAAATTTAATTATGTAACAGTTTGGATTTGGTTCTATTCAGTTCGCGATTTCCGTACAATAATTAGATTTTTTAATATTTACAACAACGCTAAATTAATTTAGCTAATGACATGTTCAATTTCAGCTCTTACAAAATAATGTAGTCCAATCCTATTATATTTTTTGCTCTCTTTATTAAGTTCTTCATAGATTTGACTTTTAAAATCACAGGAAGAGGAGAATAGCGAGCTCACAATTAGGGCTGGGCCCATAAACTCGAAACCACGGATCCGACCCAACCCGACCCGCATCGGTAGGGTCGATTTTGATTTAAAAATGAGTTAGATCGAGTCAGTTCACGGTTTAAACATTTTCAAACCGACCGAACCCCGTTATTTATAACCCTATTTCCAAACTGTGAAATTCTCCCAACTTCAAAACCTCCTCCCTCTCCGACGATTCTTCCTGATGAGAAATCAATGGCTGCTCTTGGACGTCAACTTAAGCGAACTCGAGAAGATTACTACCGCTAAGAAAGGTAACAGCAATTCAAAGCGAGCTCGAGAAGAATACTACCGCCGCTCTCTCTCCCTCTCTGTGCTTGCCGTAAATAGTTGGCTGCCATTGGACTCACCGGAACGCTTAGTTCACTGCAAGGAAGAGACACAAAATCTTCTTTTGGGGTGTGCTTTTAGGGTGATATGGACATCTCTATAGAACCCATGTGAGTTGAAGCTTTTGTTCATTTGTCCAAATTTGAGTACTTTGGTGCAACTTAAATATGCGTGGGAATGTTGGTTGGGAATATAAATGCGAGCACTTATTGTGTAGTGAATTTTCTGTGGTCCATTATATATTCATTTGTAGTGAAAAAACTGGCAAAATATTATACACATTAAAGAGTATATGTCCAGTAAAGAACAATTTTAATTGGGTCAATGAAGGAAGTACTAGCAGAGAAGATGAAGAGGGAAGCAAATTAGGATGAGAAGAGTGGGAAAAAGGGTTGAATGAGAAGAGTGGGAAAAAGGGTTGATACTCTTCTCTTCCCACCACCACACTTGGGTAAAGCATTGAATTGTGTAATTGGGTTTCTGCTTATTATTCCATTGAACCCGACCCGAAGCGGGTCGGTTCGGGTCATGGAAGAGTCCAAAACCGAGTTGGTCAGGTTAGGTCGAGTTTGACCCAAACACGACTAGACTCGACCCATTGCCCACCCCTACTCACAATAATAAAGAGAGGCGCATTTAAGCTTTCAATTCGATTTCTCTAGAACGAAATTACGGAAGAATAAGATTTTTGGGTAAAACTTATGTCAGTTTGATTAAGTTGGGCTTGGACTTTAAATTAGAAATAGGAAAAATCATATTTTGGGTTTGCGCTAAATTTATTAGTTAACAATTTATTTATAAAAAATAAAATAATTTGGCTTATTTAAGATAAAAAAATTGAGAAGATTATGATCTTATTCGATTCTTCGGTTCCTGGTCTAGAATCGAAAATTGAACCAAACCCGTCGATTCTCGATTTAGATACCCGTTTGGGTATTTAACTTAAGAAGAACTGCTCGGTTCGATTCGATTCGAGAGTTTTGTCCGGCCTTAGTTTTAAGGTTAGTCAGCTCCTTCCAGTTACTCAGTATTCAGTTGAAAATTAAGTTATCAGTGGCCATGTGCCATGTGCACACTTTAGTCTATTCCAACATACCAAAACTATTAAACCCTTCAACTTTAGTAGGAAACCATACCTGTAATACAAGCCACAACGCCCAAGTTATGTTGGAAAGCAGCATAAGTGAGACACCCTTAATCCATGTTTGGGTAGAAGGAATTGCATGGCCTTCAAGTTGTGGGTGATGGCTTTTAATTAGGTGATGTTGTAATAAAAGCTTAAAGAAAGGGCCCCTGTACAAGGCAATGGTTGCCGCTCCGGCCAAACACAGTGCTACTCCGGAGACTTTCATAATTCCTGGGCTGGTCCTCAGCTTCACTTTTTCCATCCTGTTAATTAATATCCAGTTTTCCAAAAATCAAGCTACGAATAATTAATAATAGAAATATATTTAATTAATTACAACTTATTGTAAAAAGACATAAAAGCCTCCAATTATATCTTGTAAATATTAAGGCTTTAAAATACTTAAAATCTTGTCTATCGTATTATTGAATATTGACCTAATCTGACTATTTTTCTTCCGTCATAAAATGAGAGGGATGCATAGGATAATATTAAACAGTATTAAAGTAAACAGAGAAACTAACTAAAATCTTATAAAATTACTGCCAATTTATGAAATGATTTATACACGGATTTAGAAATCTAAATATATAAAAGAAGTCCATGAGAAATTGAAAAGAAACAAAAAGAATTTGGATCGAATGAATAAATGGATGGGACTAATCTTGATTACCTGAATAAAACTGCAAGGAAGAAAGTAATAACTGGAAGTGTGTTGGATATCGCAGCAGCCAAAGATGCCGTTGTATATGTCAAGGCAACGCCAAAAATATCCAAGCTCGTAGTTATCCTGCAATTAAAGCAATCAAAATCTTCATAATTAACTGAATAAACTTTATGCCTTTATAGGAGTGTTGGAAAAGCTCGTAAGAAAGTATTGAATAAAATCTAGTATGATGCCCAGTACACAAGATTATAGAAAATTAATGTACCCGCAAAGGGAGAGCAAGAAAATCCTGACGAAAGTGGTGAATGACAATGGTGGAGCAGTTCTCCTACAACCCGAAAACAAGAAATTCCAATGCATATATATAAGTTCCAGAGTTGTAAAAATAAAATTTAGCGGATAGATACATCGAGCCACCTCATCTAACGCTAAAATATTTAGATGGGGTAGTTCAACATAGTATAATTAAGATCCTTATTTCAAGTCTCTCTGATGCCCCTGTATAAAGATGGTGCATGTACCTGCAAGGCCTTCAACGAAAATTGAATCTGGCCTAAACATGAATTACGTGTTGAAAACATAATTTAAATAAAAAAGGTGGTACCATTGGAAAAACATAGCTGTCGGGGCTAAAAAAACAGTTGCAGCAGCTTGTCTGTAGAAGACAAAAACATAAGTGTTCATGCCAACACTAAAGGCAACTTTTGTAAGCAGGAAATAGCCAGCATAAATGAACCGTATGATCAAAACTACAAATAATGGTTTGTTTATCTCCATCTCACTTGGAGACAATGGACAATTAGTTAAAGCAGCGAGTAGTGTAGCGAAAATGATTGCAGAATAGCGAAATGGGGGTTGAGCTCTGATATTAGATTCTGCGTTCAAAATTCAGTGGAAAGATTGGGTATAAATACAAGTTCCAAAGGAAAAGTATGGACTGTGACTAGTAGAGACGTGTGTGGGGGGCTGATATAGGTGTGAGGAGATTGGGTCTACAAAAAAGATCAAAAGTCAAGTAAATATATGCTTTATTTAAAGTTTGATAAATTTAATTAGTATTTTTGTTTTAATTATTTTTTTATTTGTAATTACTAAGAAAAGTGATTTGTGGAATTTTGCATGATCAAGGATCGAGATTACAATAATGGGATTTGTTAATTACCTTAGTAACGGTTGATCGCGTATATTATGCGAATGGTGAGGAAGGAAAGCAAGAGTGATAACTGTTAAGGGATATAATCCCACATCGAATAAAGATGTAGACACAGACCAATTAATAAAGATCTTGTACTACTCCTCATAATAAGGTTGACCTTTTAAGATGGACCCTCAAATCTTAACATGGTATCAGAGCCCATTATGCTCCAACGAGCGATTCAATCTCGTTAAGACTCCAAAAGTGAGCACATGGATTTCAAGATTGATTTGCTCAAACGAGCCACCATCTTGCGGGGGCGTGTTAAGGGATATAATCTCACATCGAATAAAGATGTAGACACATACCAATTAATAAAGATCTTGGACTACTCCTCTTAACAAGGTTGACCTTTTAAGATGGACCCCC
>CAIGRS010176082.1:0-10686 GCA_903798395.1 Fraxinus floribunda | reverse complement strand
AATGCATTTTCATTAAAAAAAAAAATGAAAAAGGAGGAGGAGTAGGGCTCAACACAGTTACACAGGCTGCAAATTATGAAAATAAAAATGTTTAAGCTTTAAATTATGGCTGGACAAAACTCTCGAACCCAAATCGAATCGAGTGGTTCTTGATAAGTTAAATAACCGAACGTGTATCTAAATCGAGAACCGATGAGTTTGGGTTGGTTCTCGGTTCTAACCGAAAAATCGAATAAGAACCGAATCTAAATAATTTTTTTAATTTTTTATATTGAATTAATTAAATTATTTTAATTTTTTCTAAACAAATTAGCAAATAAATTAAATAAACCTACCAACTCCAGCCAAATTAATTTCTTGTTAGCCCAACATTTGGGTCTTATCCTTCCCCTTTTCATTCCAATTTCATTTGGTAAACAGTACGCTTATTCTCGTATAAACCCAAATCATTTGATAATTTTAAAATCTACATCCCCATTCCCAAATCGATTTTGAAGCTCCTTCATTTCACTGGCGACAGTAGCTACTAACTAGATATCTGAATGCAGTATAAGCATTAAAAAATTGGGTTACGTTAATTTGTAAAAGTTACGAATGAATATGTCATTAATTGTATTTATGTAGTGTTGTTGTAAATGTTAAAAAAATTAATTATGGTACAAAATCAAACAGAATAGAACCGAATGAATTCGAATTCGAACGGTTCCATATTGGATCGGACAATTCTATTTATTAAATATCCAAAATTGGATCGCTTGGGTTTTCTTCAGAACCGAGCATGTCCAACCGACGCTTGTCTAGCGCGACTTTAAATCTGGTATTTATATCCCAAATATGTAAGTCGAAACCTTCAGATCTCTGTCACGCCGTGCCATTTTAGTCTCTCTCTCTTGATGAAAAAGATTTCTTTCTGAATCTCTTCATGATTTGGAAAATCTGGGGCGCTTCATAGAAGTTTAAATTCAGCACCTGCAGGTGAAGTTTCACACCCTTCATATGTATAATTATAACTCATATATACGCGCAAACATATACCCTATAACTGTTTAGATTTTGAGATTTTGTGGGTTCTGACCAAAATGAAAAGGGATTTAAATTACCAGAAGATTGCAGGTGTTTGAATTATTACTTTTGACAATGGATAAAATGTAAGCGTTTCTTGAATCTAGACTAAGCGAATGATATCGTGTTAATTAATGGGTAGTTTGTAGAATTTAGAGAATAATATAAGCATCGAAACTCTTTAAGTAGTTATTGAGTAATTGTGTTTGTAGTTTGATTGTGTTGATTTGATATCGAATTTTTTTATCGCCAAATATAAAGGATCGCGATATTGTTTTTAGGGATCCAGTTATTCTTAATTTGTGTATTTTCCTTAAATCTTTATTTTCTGGTTTTATTATAAATGTTATACCACCTCCAAAATGCTTAGAACTTAATGGGGAATTCGATATTGGAATTCTTGGATTAGCTTTTTATGTTGATGTTTGGATAATAAAATTAACTTGGGATGACATTGCTGAATTGACAGACTTGAATTCTTTTTGACCATGGTGACTTAGATGAATATCTCGACTATGGCTTGGTGACTTCAAACTTGCAGAATGGCTTCAAGAAACATTCTGACAGATGCTGTTATTTCTTGATTCGATATTCATAGAAATGTGTAAGAGGCTAAAGAATTCATGATGTATGGATGTTAGATGCTGTTGTTTCTTGATTTGATATTCTTGGAAATGGGTATGAAGCTAAAGAATCCATGATGTATAGATGTTTTTGAAGTCAACTTAGAAAGAGAATCAATTAAATTGTAGAGATTGTATTCTGCAGATGCATCCTATCTCTGATAGCCCAGTCGTCTTCCATCTTTAACTTGAACTTTGTTTGGTTGCTCCAGTGCTGATGACTATTCAATCGTCTCCCATGACTTCATCTGTTTCAACATCTCAAGGGGTACTTCCACCAGCAGGTTTTGGTGTTTATGAATCATCTGTTGCTGGGCCTTCGGCTTCTTTTGTCTGTTCACTACCAGAGCTCAATGATAATGAAGAAACTGAGTTGTATTCTGTGTCTTGGAATCAGGATTACAGTTGCTTTGCTGCTGGTACAAGCCACGGCTTTCGCATATATAACTGTGAACATTTCAAAGAAACCTTCAGGCGAGATCTAAAAAGTGGGGGATTTAAGATTGTTGAGATGCTGTTCAGATGCAATATTTTAGCACTTGTCGGAAGTAAAACCAATGCCCAGTATCCTCCAAACAAAGTGATTATATGGGATGATCATCAGAGTCGGTGCATTGGTGAGTTCTCATTTAGATCTGAGGTTCGTGCAGTTAAACTAAGAAAGGATCGTGTTGTTATCGTCGTTGAACACAAGATATATGTTTACAATTTTATGGATTTGAAGCTTCTTCACCAAATAAAGACTCTGGCAAACCCCAGGGGACTTTGTTGCCTATCACACCACTTGAATACATCTGTGTTGGCCTGCCCTGGTCTACGACGAGGACAGGTCAGGGTTGAACATTTTGGCCTGAATATGACAAAATTTATCAATGGCCATGACTCTCAGATAGCTTCCATGACCTTGACAATGGATGGACTTCTTCTTGCAACTGCCAGCATGAGAGGCACTTTGATAAGAATTTTCAACACAATGGATGGAACTCGGTTACAAGAGGTATTTCACTTGCTTAGTATGTGAGAAATTTCGGAATGGTCATTAAAGTTTTTCTCTTGCCCATATAGTCACTAAAGTTAATTTTTCCCTTGTGGTCACTCAGTTAGTAAAAGTGAGGGAAAATTGCAATAGAAGTTCCTAACCTTTGCTAAAACTGCAAATATCTTCCAAATATTCAAATATTGTCACCATAGTCCTCAACTTTTCTTTAATGTAACAGGAGGTCTTTGCCAGACAAAATCCATCTGATTAGACTTTAAGGATTTTTATTTTTCATTTTTTAAAGATAAATAGACATTGAATGGTACACGATGTATATTTTTTTTATGCTAAAATGATAACAGTAAGTCTCCCAAATCCCACGATTAGCGGTCATCCATTGCCCCCCCAACATATTACAAATACATTGGCGACACGAAGATTTTTGTTTGCTTGCTTTTTCCCATTTAATTAAAATTAAGTATCGACTTGTTTGCCCGTTACAAAGTAAGACTTGTGCAATGCACATGCCATTTTAACATTTATTTAGCCAAATTTAGTTTGCAATGGCCTGGTTTGCTATGTTAATAAGAGGTTGAGGACTGTGGTGTCAAGATTTGAAGCAACTTTAGTGGCTATATGAGTGACAAATACTTAATGTCCATTCTAAAATTTTACACATACTTCAGTAACCATTAGGGAAATTAACCCTTCATTTTTGTGAACAAAAACCATTTTGAAGATCTTTTCTTACCCTTTGACAATTGCAGGGCTATCTATTTCAGTAATCACCCTTTTCTCTTGCATTTCTAGTGTTCCCGCATCAGAATTTGGACATAAGATAGTAGTCACTGGACACAATATATAATGCCATTTCTAACATGTCTATCGTTTTATATTGCACATTGATAACATATAGAATGGCATTGAGAACGTATAGAGTGGCTAACTCGAACCATTCAAGATACTTCTGAATCTTCTTAAGGATCGTAATACAAAATAGCCGTTATCCCAATGGAACTATGTAACAAGATTTTACATCACTTGAAACCCTACCTGTTTTATGTTGCACATTTAGAACATATAGAATGAGACCTGGTTCCAAGTTCTGTTCTGTCACGATATTGTGGTCAATCTCCATCCTTTTCTCTCTCTATCTCCTGCTCAGTACAAACAGATCCACATTTTAGGTGAAAAGACTCGACAAATATTGCTCTTATTTGTGTCATTGACTTGTGCTTTGTTTACATGAAATGTGATCTCAAGTGTCTTAATTTTGTTCGTATTTGCATGGCTTTTGACTCATGGATCATGCCCCTGTGAGGCTTTCATATATTACTGCTTTTGCTTGTTACAGGTACGCAGAGGGGTAGACAGAGCAGATATATACAGTATTGCCCTATCTCCAAATGTTCAGTGGTTGGCCGTGTCGAGTGACAAAGGCACTGTCCACATATTCAGTCTCAGGGTGCGGGTAGTTGGTGATGACCTGTCAACTGAGGTCACTGGTGTTAACGGTTCAGCATTATGTCATCAAGGTTCTTCAAACTCTCTTGATGGTCTCCTCTCGCCAAATACTGGTGCTAATCCCAGCTCATCATTGTCTTTCCTGAAAGGTGAAATAAGCATTTGATATTTGAAACTTATTCTGTCTGTAAATGACTATCTGCGTAGACTTGAGCTTGATGACAGCTTGACTTGAAATGATGTTTTTACACAAACTAGAGCCTTCTAAAGATACGTCTCAAACATTATTTTTAACTAACATATTGCCAAACCTGCATGATTTCCTCGACGTGATTGCTTTATGTAAAATTCTTCTTTGGTCCATTAAATTTGAGGCATTTAGCATATCTTATGATGAAATATTTGTAAGTCTCTTGTTTTTCGAACTTTTCCAGGGGTTTTACCTAAATATTTCAGCTCAGAATGGTCATTTGCTCAGTTTCACTTACCAGAATGTACCCAATTCATGACAGCATTTGGTTCTCAGAACACAGTCATTATTGTGGGCTTGGATGGGAGGTAAAGGAGAAGTTTGTCATCATCTTTCCTTTCTCATACAGTAGTTCGACATTTTTAACATTAGCTTTGCACATATAACTGAAAGTTGAATTCATTTCTAACAATTCGGCATCAGTTTTCTGTCAGCTTTCACATTAGAAGTAGACCTTGAAGCTCATCAAATCCAGTTATCTCATTTTGTTTCTTTCTTCCCTCAACTATCAGTTTTTACAGATGCAGTTTTGATCCAGTAAATGGAGGGCCGATGATGCAGCAAGAACATATTTGCTTTCTGAAAACCGAAACCAGACCTAGATAGGACAGCATGCCTTCTATTTTCTGTATAAATTTGTTGAGAATTCTCCATGTATATATCACGTGTCTATTTATCATGTAATCTCTTGGGTTCTTATAATTTTACAAAATATAAGAGGATAACAATTGTCTGTAAAGAACAAGAATTTACCTTCATTGGCAATACTGTTGGTGAAATCCTGTTGTTAATGTATATCATTTGGATTGTACCTTTTATCTGTTGCCTGTTAGATGCTATAATAGCCTAGAGGTGCAAGTCCATGCAGGACAAACTGGCCCAAGGTTGGGATGAGCCGTGCTTTGGGTCGACCCGCATGCGAGCCTTTTAATTTTTTTTTTTTTTTTTGATTTTTCTTTGAGAAAATGAACCTAAGCAAACAAAAACAGGAAAGGGAAAATTACACCAAACCCTAAAAAAACGATTACTTCAATTGTAGCAAAGAAAAATGTTGCCGCTACTATTGCTACTGAGTGTGTTGTCGCATCGCGCTGCTTGTGCGTGTGTTGCCACTTACGCTTCTCTCTATCGCGCCACTTTCGTTGCCGCCGCCAATTGGCTGAGGACAACAATGGTTTATTGTAGTCTGGTGGTTGTGGATTGAGGAGCAAGTGGTGGTAGTGATGGTGGAGGGTTGGAGGTGGAAATAGTGGTAGAAACATCGAAAAAGAGATCCGAACCCCAACATCAATGGGAACCACACATGGTGGCAGGTGAGATGGAGGGAGGTGGACATGGATCACAAATATCGAAAAAGCGAGAGCCAGATGAAGGGGTAGTATTGGGTGTAGATGCTTGGTAGTGGTGGTTGTGGATTTGAAGTTCAGGTGGTTGCTATGGTGGGTTGGAGGACGAGATGTAGTGGATTTGAGGTAGGGGTGGTGACGACTGATGTTATTGATGGTGGTGCAGTGGGGTGTGATGAAATGAAGAGTGATTGTTATCAGTTAATAGGGTAATTTGTGATCAATAAATGATTTGTAACCTATTAAATAATGTATTTATGACTAAAATACGTTATTGTGGCCCATAAATTGTCTTTATAACTGTTATTTTGTGTGATTTGAACTAGTATTATTTGATAGTGACATGTTTAATCAAATGATAAGTCATAATATTTTATTAGAGATTAAAAAATGTGATCACCTGATTTTTGAAAAAAAAAATCAACGAGTTTGTTATTTTTGAAAATAAATTTTGAAACCTTATATATTTTTCCCAATAATAAAAAAGTGTTGGGCTTGGTGGGTTGTCTCTATTTATTTATTTTGATAAAATTAAAGTAGTAGTTGAAAGTAATGATTTGTCTAAATAATTTCTTACGCTAATTTTACAAATTTATTGGCACAATGCAATCATAAGAACTAAGATCAATTTTGGGTGTAATATCTAATATATTATCATAAATTTCCAATTAGTCATTAATTTTAGTATGTCATCTGGCAAAATTCACCTTTTGGGGATGCAAAAGGATAAATGAGAAAACTTCAGTGGTTCGAAGTACAAATGTAATTAACCATTAGCTTAATTGATGGGTTAATTTCACTAATGTCCACTAAACGTTGAACCTATTCACATAGGTCACTGAATTTTAATTTTATAAATATTTACAAAATATTTTATTTAAACCACTCACTTTGTCTAGCATTCATTTTTCAACTGAACCTTCTACATCATTGTGTACAAAATTGTAGGATTTAACAGTAAATCCTAGTTTATCACACGAATATGTAAGATTAAAATCCGAACGTCAAACTAAATCAGTAATTTGAATAAAACATGTCATAAAGTTCAGTGACCAAAGTGACACTGAGTACAAAGTTTAGTGGCCATCATTAAAAACTAACCCTTAACCATATTGATTCATCATCCTTTCTTGTAATTGGGGAAAAATTACACTAGTTGCCGAATCAGCTGAAGTAGGATTTCCCTTTTTTTTTTGGGTCTGATTTTCCACTTATTTTCAATTTCTTATATTCAAGATTGCCAAGCAGCAATGCATACGAGTATTTGTGGTGTGTATAAACATATTACATCACCATTTTGTTTTTGAAAAGAAGAAGAAAACACTAGTTGGATTGCAATTTAAGAAGAGCAGAAAATGGGTTATATCTATTGGGAATTTACTTAATCAAACGTAGTGAAAATAAAATAATTTTCAATTCTCAACAAGGATCTGCTTTGTGTTTAGATAAAAATTGTGATAGAAATTATACATTTGATGAACTCTACAAATTATTTTGCTGATTCTCGAACTCTAATGATCACGATCTGTAATCTAAGTTGTCCAATTGTCCAGCCTCCAATAGTGATCCACACAGAGAACAATAATGATGACTGGAGTTTTCTTTTCTCGTGCTAACAAGAATAATGAATTATTCCATACATTTTTTCAAACTCTACAAGACTATTAATATAAGTCCAAGTGGGTTTGACCCGTCTCTTAAACTTAATCATGTCTAATATTTAATTAATCAAATTAATTAAGGAGAAAATTATCTAAAAACCTACATTTAAAGATCAATTTTCATAAATAAGGGGGATTAGTTTTAAATTCAAAAATCAGGTGCTAATTAATAATTTAATTAAGCGTAATCGACAAATCCAATTTCATTTTCAAACCCTAATTCCTTCTCTCTATCTTCTCTATTTTATCACCCCCTCTACCCATTCGTACCCCCACACTCGCAACCCCTTTCTACGTTCTCCATCTACAAATTTAGCCTATGTTTGACACTCATTTTATTGAAAAAATTGTGTTTTTGGTGTTGTGCACATATATTAAGGGGGTGTTTGACACCCATTTTAGTAAAAAAATGTGTTTTTGAATAGTGATTGATGGAAGAATGTGTGGTTAAAAAGTAAGAAGAATTTTTAGGTTTATGTGTAATATTATTTTATTGATAGAATGTGTGGTTGAAATGAAGAAAGAGAAAAATAATGAGAAAAAAATGGGTGCCAAACGGGGGCTTAGTTTCATTTTCAAACCCTAATTCCTTCTCTCTATCTTTTCTATTTTATCACCCTTTCTACCCACTTGTACCCCACACCCACACCCGCACCACTTTCTACCTTTTCCACTTTTCGGGATTGTATATGATCCGGTCAAAATCGGTGTTTCATATTCTGATCAAATTGATGGAAACACATGGTAGCAATAGATACAGCAGCCAACATGGTGTGGGGATGCCAGAGAAAGTGGTCCACGAATGTGGGGCTCACTGTCGTGTTGAAAGTTGCAACTGAATTGTGCGTGTTCGCTATGTATGAAGAATAGGTTTGTAAATTTGGGCTGGTTGTGTTGTTTGATGATATAAGACCATGAATAGATGTCTCTTGATGAGTATGGTCGATCGGTGTGGTGGTACCGGCATGGGCATTGTCGAAGAAGTTGGTGCCGTTCAAAAAACAGTCCGCAACTACTGGATTTTGGTGTGTTTGGTACGATATTAGGCTGGAATAAAGGAGGTTGAGGTGGTCATCTTGGTGGGGAGTCAAGCGGCTCAAGTAGTGATTGACCGACATTTGGAGGCTTCAAAGATGNGTTCAAAAAACAGTCCGCAACTACTGGATTTTGGTGTGTTTGGTACGATATTAGGCTGGAATAAAGGAGGTTGAGGTGGTCATCTTGGTGGGGAGTCAAGCGGCTCAAGTAGTGATTGACCGACATTTGGAGGCTTCAAAGATGGGGCGCAATGGTTCTACTCCGTCGCTGCTTGCAACTACGAGCAACGCGATCTACATGCGGTGGTGGTAGTGAAGGTGTTGATAGTGGTGATTGTTGTTGTGGATTTAATGTGAATGTAGTACTTATGGTTTTGGTTTTGAGTTGAATGTCATAAAGTTGGTGCATTGGAGGTGATGGCGCTGAATTAATTGACCGAACCTTTTATGGATGTTTACTTGTAGTGATGCTCTCTAATTTTTATGATATGCCATTTAATAACATTTTAAATTGGCATAAATTTTAGGTCATACTACAAGAGAAAGATGTCTACCAAGGGGGTTTGCAATTCCTAAAGTTCTAACAATGCTACCATGGTCTTTCAGCAACACTGATACGAGACCTACCCACGGCAAAATCATCAAGTGCCTCGAATTGTGAGATTGGAGGGCTATTGGCAGCAGGTTGAGCAAGCTTAGGATTTTGAGAGTAATGATTATAACTATGGATGAATCAATTGTATTCATAAATTTGTAAACAATTTTCGTCTCTTGTTTGGCTTCAATGGTGTTGAGTTATTACAATACTTCGTTTGTAATTGTAGTTATAATACTTTAGATTCAATGTGTTGAATTATTACAATACTTCGTAGCATAATCCATAAATTGTATGCCACCACATTTTGTCTATGTTTGATCGAAGTTGGTCCTCCTGATTTTCTTGATGGTGTTGGTCATAAATTTGAGTTGAAGGTTGTAGTGGTGGTGCATTGGAGGTGATGGTGGTAATGACTGGTGGTGAATTGTGTTGCTTGTTCGTGGTGTAAGCAGATTTGTTTGTGGTGACCATTTGTGACCAAATATGTGTCTATTATGACTGGCTGTGACTAATTATGTGTCAATTGTGATCGATTGTGACTGGTTGTGACCAATTCTGTGTTAATTGTGACTGATTGTGAATTGATCACGTTCCATGTCACAATTAAGATTAACTTGGTCACAGACAGTCACACTAAATACAAATTTAGTCACAATTAGTCATGGATGACATGTCAACAACTTGATATTCTTCATATTTGAAGATTTTTTGCAAGTTAGGGGTGGGGTAGGTGGATCCATGGATTGTGGGTGTGATTTTCAGTTTTTAATATCTGAAATTATTTGGAAGGTAAGGTGGGGTGGGTCTGTGGGGTGGTGTGATTTTCAGATTTGAATTTTTGGTGGGGTGGGGTGGCCGTGTGGGGGTGATGTATGGATAATTAATTATATATTATATATATTTAATTGGAATTAACACCTGCATTTTGAAATAATTTAACAAGTTTGTTAGTTTTGAAACGTAAACTTAATATGTAGGACTTATGTATTGTTCCCTACTTGTCTTGTCTAGTGTATNATTTGAATTTCTGGAAATTTTTTGGTTGGGTGGGGTGGGGTGGGGTGGAATAATTAATTATATAATATATATATTTAATTAGGATTAACACCTGAATTTTGAAATAATTTAACAAGTTAATTTTGAAATGTGATTTTAATATGTACGATTTATGTATTATTCCCTTAATTAAATCTAGTTCATTAGTTAATTAATCCAATTAATTCGGGCATATTAATAAGCAACCAAATTAATTAATTATCCAACACTTGTCAATTAATTAATTGATAAATCTCATTCTTCCGGTTCTCTTTTGTGTGTGATCCATTATGTTCCCGATCAGATGTCTAACAACGTGATTTATTATTTTGATCTAATCAAAATTGATAAATTAAAATACCCCTTCTAATTTATCATCAATTCACAATCATCGTTTTAGATTGACATCTAGCAATGTGTCAGGATAATACATGTGACGAGAAATGTCACGTAGTGTGATAAAACCAAAAACTTGTTTGTTTTACCGTGAAACTATAATCCTTCTGTAAATATAATCTAATCAATCAAGAGATATGGATATGTGTCAATCTCAATTATTGATCATATCATTTATCCAAATGTTAAGTCAATGTAAGTCGAAAACTCCTTTTCGACTTACGAGTTCACCTTG
>CAIGRS010176059.1:0-10936 GCA_903798395.1 Fraxinus floribunda | reverse complement strand
GCTGTTGAAAATGAGTTTTGAAAAAATGAGGACCCATTTAGCTTGCGTTTTGAGTTTTGAGTTTTAAGTTCATGTCCAATTTTCCGTTTGAGGGTATGTTTTAGATTGTTAAAAATGTGTGATTTGTTATTTTGAAAAATTATTTATCAAAACAGAAAAATAAAAAATAAGTTTGGTTTGAAATTTGAAAAACTATGTTATGATATTTTATTCCATGACATTTATTTTTTCAATAAAAGCAAAAACAATTTATATTGAAATATTATAAAGTAATGTATACATTTTAAAGTTGATTAATCTTGCAATATTTTTTCTTGTTATAAAAGTAAAATAAAAAAATAATAAATTGAATTCAAAATATAAGAAATAAAAACAAAAATAAGGTGAACCCACGTAACAATTTTAGATACGAAACCCACGAAAAATTAAATCAAACCCAAGAAAGTTAAGAATCAACATTGAAAGTAAAGGTGTCAAGAAGGACGGGCTGACCAGACCCGTGAAAATTGACCCGGATCGACCCGGGACCGCAGGCCGACTCGGGACCCGAGCGGCGTTTCACGGGTCAAGGATGTGTGATCCACGGGCTTCGCGGGTTGCACCTTCATGGGCAGCGATTAACCGCGACACGTGAAAAAAAAAATTAAATATTATAGTTAAGTAGGTGACAACCTAGTTGAGATGTACTTAAATTATAAATTATAGTAAAAGTAGGTACCAACCTAATTGGTATGTACCTATGCTAAAAATATTTGATAATAGTAATTAGAAATGCATTTAGTTGTTATTTGTTTAGTTAAATTTAATTTTGCAAAGTTATAAATAATTCATGTAACATTAAATTTGAATTCTATGTAAACATCCTAGTTGGGATGTACTTATACTATAAATATTTGATAATAGTAATTAGAAATGCATTTAGTTGTTATTTGTTTAAGTTAAATTTAACTTTTCAAAGTTATAAATAATTCATGTAACATTAAATTTGAATTCTATGTAAACATTTCTTGGTATAAATATGAATTTATCATTTTGTTCAATTCTTAGTTTACATTTAACTAAGAAAATATTTTTTGCTATAAATATGAAAAATTCTATATTTTTATAATGTTATTTATACAATCATATGGGCCAATCGGAACAAACCACGACCCGTGACCCGGAATAGACCCGGGTCAGCGGGCGGGTTTGGGTTGTAGTCCAAAATTATGGGCCGACCCGGAACCTACCCGAAAATCGTAGCGGGCGAGCTTTTTTTTCACGCGGGCGGTTAAAGGGCTTATATGTAGGCAGGCCAACCCGATCCGGACCACCCGGATGACACCTCTAATTGAAAGAAAGCTCGATCCAATAAATTATTGAACCAAAGAATCAAGACAATTGCAACAATATATTGAACCCGTGATCACAAAATTTATGAACCTTACTTGAATTGTTGAACGCTACAAGAATTTAATTCTTAATAAGTTAGGAATTAGTTTAATGAATAATGAGAAGAAAATAATATACCTTGCAATAATATCCTTCCAATTATGTGTTTTACAATGTATAAAATGAGTTCTATTTATATGGAACTCATAAAACCTAGTTAAAAACGGAATTACACCTAAAAGGTATCAAAAAGGAAAAAAAAGGGTCTAGAAATTGTACTATACGGCCGAGTAGTGAAACTACATGCGATCGCATATGCCATTTTGACTGCCCTCAGTTTGGTTCGATATGGATGCATGCGGCCGCATGCATAGGTATGATATGCGGTTTTGCCTTTCAACTCTATCACCTCTTGCTTGCACCAAGTTGATTTATCTTATTTATTCTTCCAAACCCAATATAGCATTTGTTCATTTGCTTGTTGTAATTGATATTTCGTCCACTATAGTTTGAATAAGCAATCACATTGTTTCTTTGACCTTCTTTGCCCGTGAACTCGTCATTAGTCATTTATCCACGATCAACTAATCATTATCATCGCTAGCTCTCATTCCATGGTTCTCAACAAAAATTAATGACGCAGATTGAAAATATTTTTATCTATGTTTATTTAAATATTTTTTAGAGTTTTTATGTATATAATCGTTAGAGTTTAACTATTTTTGTTTTATTTTTCTTCAAATTTTTAGATTTTTTTTTTATCAAAATTTTTAGTTTTTATTTTTTAGAATTATATTTCTTTAGAATTTTAGCCCCTGTTTGAGCCCTTTTTTGGGCAAAATGCATTTTGTAATAGTATTTTGTTCGATAATGTGTGGTTATAAAATAAAGAAAAATTTTAAGTTTACGTGTAAAATTATTTTATTGAAAAATGTGTAATTGAAAATGAGTTTTTAAAAAAAATTATTTTTTGATAAAAATGGGGGCCAAACATACTCTTAGATTTTATTTTTTATTTTTTCAAAAAAAATATTTTAATTTTTTAAAATTTTTATTTAAACTCTTGTTTTTTATATTTTGAGTGTTCTCAGAGTTTTCACAAAAAGACATTTTGAGTTTTATGTTAAAAGTTTTTCTTTGTTTTCGAAAATACGTTTTCAGAAATATCATACCAAACATGTTTTCAGTATTTTCTAAAACTGAAAACTTAAAATAGCATGAAAACAACAAACTCAACATACCTTGAGTTTTTGAAAAAATCGGGATCAAACATAGGCCAACTATAAAGATTGAATGTGACAGAAAATTCAAGCATCGATTGAGCGTATAACTAACTCTCTATTCGAGCTTCATTTTATTGGAACAGATTGATTTTACAAAAAAAAATGATTTTATTTGAGAATGTATATTGAATATATTTTAAATTTATATGCAAAATTAAATTATAAAACAATATGTAATTAAAAATAAACTTCAAAGAAATGGGATTGAAACGGCACTAAATCCTTCTTTCCTTGTGGCACCAGCCAGGCTGGGTATTGTTGGGCAAAGTAGGACCATATTTGTCAAAGTTGGGTATGCGTGCGATGTTTTGACAAAAAGAAAAGGTGACCGTAATAATCAAAATAATATTAAATTTTTTAATCAAAAGAAATTGTAAAACATAAAGGACAAAAAGGACATGGCCCCAACTTCATTAGCATATGCAAAAAAGTGATACCAAAAGAAAAAGAAGCATATACGCGTGGCATCAATCCCAATTGCTTCCCACGGTGAAACGGTGAGAATAATGATTATTAAGTTTCCGAATTAATAATATTTACATTTTTTAAATAAAATAATTTTACACGTAAATATATAAAATAAAATTTTTTCTTATTAATTATATTTTCTCTTAGAAATTTCATAAAATTGACATGCAATTTTACAATAAAAAAAAGGATTTTATTTAGAGCCCGTTTGGTAGAGAGTAAAATCGGATTAACATTGAAAAATTAATCGTTATTGTTGACTTTTATTAGACGAGTGAGACCCAATAATGACTATATTTTCAATTTTAATTGAATTTTAATCGATACCAAACGGGTCCTTAAAAATTAGAATTGCTTTCGCGAAATGTGAATTTTTTAAAAATGTGGTTAAAATGTGGGAAATTTATTGATTCAAGTGTAAAATTATTCTATTAAGAAAACATGTGATTAAAAATGAATTTAAGTAAAAAAAAAAAACATGATGCGAATTCTTAGCTTTATTATTATTATTATTATTATTAATTGGTATTTGTACGTCGCTTTTTGATGTTATGCCAAAACACGATGCGAATCCTTACCTTTATTTGCATATGAGTTGGTAATAATTAATGTGTATATTATAGTTGAATATTTTAGCATTATTATTGATTATTAATGGGATTACAGCATTCATCTTCAGTTTGTAGGTATCTTCACTTTTATGCTGGAAAGGAGTACTTGTTCTACCAAAAGATTCCATGAAGATTTAATTAATTAAAATTAAAAACTCGTTTGGTACCGATTAAAATTTAATTAAAATTAAAAATATGATCGTTATTGAGTCCCACTCGTCTAATAAAAATCAACAATAACGATTAATTTTTCAATTTTAATCTGATTTTAATTTCTACTAAACGGGCTATGAAGTTTCAAAAGTATTTATAAATAGTTGTTTAAGGATTTGCCACTTTCAGTACATTATTGTTGTGGTAATTCAAATCGTGATTTTAGCTAACAACTAGTAGCTAGGTTTGTATAGCTCTAAAGGTTGTCGGTCTATAAACCAAATTTCAATTCCTAGGCAGAACAAATCGTATCACCGCAGTTGTCCCTTTGCGTAAATTAGTATCATAGGGATATCACAGACGTCCAATCTTCACATCATGAAAATTTCGCCGTATTCGTCCAAATTGACAGACATTATCTGTTGGCCTTAACTTCTGTACGGATGTCATGTTCAACATAATCTCCAGTCTCCACCATCTCCTCTCCACTTGGACATTAACTGAGCACTGGAACACACTTTTAGGAAGCAGAGACCTCCAATTGTTAAAAAAAAAAAAACGAAGGTCCATCGATTGTTTATACTCCAATGATCAAGTCAATGGTAGAACGAGGGAGAATGAGTGTAAAAGACGGGAAATGAGGTATTTGGCTAGGATTAAAATACATTACCTTGGGTGTCAAATAGACTTCGAGTATATAAGGGAAGGAAAATGGGCCAAAATGGACCGTTGAACCAAGTCGATGTACAAGATGAGGTTGCTTGATTAAATAGGCACAATCCAATTGACATAATTTATTGTCGAGTTGGCCAATTTGAAACTCCATTCATCACGGCATGTCACGTAATTTATAGATATAAAAATATCGTAACACCAAAAAATTAATTATATTAGTCTTAGTTTGGAGTAACGAGAAAAGTTGATAAAGATTTAAATTAAAGATAATAATTAATTTTAATTACATATTTTAGGAATATAATTGAGATTAATCATATTAAGCAAAAGTTAAAACAACAATTTGAAATAAAAGATTTAGACTAAGCAAAAGTTAAAACATGAATTTAAAATGAAAGATTTACACCAAGCAAAAAGGATTACTAGAATGGAAACTAGAAGAAATAGAAATGATTCAATTTGTTTCTTACTCAACAGTCTTACTTTTCAAAAATATTATGTAGATTTTCTATGGATAAGGCTAAAGAAGTATATTTACTACTTAGCAGTCACTTTTAAATTTCTGTAGAACAATGTCCTAAAACTGAAATAGAAAAGAATAGGATGGAGAAAATTCCTTATGCAAATGTTATTGGCTCTGTTATGTATATAATGGTCTGTACTAGACCTAATCTTGCTTTTGTTATAAGTGTTTTAAGTAGATAAATGAGTAATCCCAGTGAATGTCATTGGGAAGCTATGAAATGATTGTTAAGATGGTTAAAAGGGACTTCTAACTTAGGACTAATGCTCAATATGAGTAAAACCGGAATTAGACAAAGGTTTTATTGAGTTAGATTTTCCAGTAACTGTGATAATAGAAAATCTACATTTGCATATGTTTTTACTTTAAATGATACTTGTATAAGTTGGAAGTCTCAATTGCAAAAGATAGTAGCTCTGTCTTCAACAGAGGCTGAATAAATTGCAGCTACAGATGTAGTAAAGGAAGGCATATGGCTAGAAAACTTGTTGGATGAAATTGATTTTCTGGTAATAATGCTGTTATATATTCTGACAACCAATCTGTTATATATCTTAGTAGAAATCCTGTATTTCATGATATGACAAAACAAATAGATGTTAAATTTCATTTTATAAGAGATATTATAGAAAATGAGATTATGAAAATTAAAAAGGTTTCAACTAAGTGTAATCCAGCATTTGGGTGCTTCTGACAGTTTGTATTATTGGCTGACTCTTCATTTGGGTAGGGGGTTCGAGATATAAGATAGGGTTTTATCTCTTTTGCTCTCTGTGTGTTCTTTCTCTCTGTAAACTCTTGATTTTCGTATGTAATCTTTTGATTCTAGATATTCTTTGTGAAGTCTAGTGTAGATTGTTGTATAAGTCTTGGTGATTATGTTCTTGGTTGAGCAGTAACCTCTGTTACTTGGTGTAATCGGAGTGAGTGTTCTTGAGAGAAGAAATTGGGTCGGAGGGCGCAATTCGTTTTGATTTCTGTACCTGAAACTTGTATTGATATTTTTGTTGATTTCTAGTGGATTAGAGCGATAACCACTTTGGTGAAAGCTCAACGTGGTGATTAGCCCCTTCGAGGGTAGACATCCGAGTTTAAGGGCGTAAAATCTCTGGTGTTCGTTTTATTTCTTCTATGTGTTTGGCATTTTTGGGACTATTTGTTACAACAATGCAAATATATCATGAGATAACATTATTTATTACGTCAAGTTAACAAAAAATAATTGTTGAAAAGCGAAACGCGGTTTAACTATACAATTTAAATTTAAAAATAATCTGACCAAATCGAAAGTTGCATTATATTTTTTCATTTGAACATGTTTAATTCTCAATTCCTAACTTCCAGATTTTGCGAACTTGATGTAATAAATTACACCGTTGTTGACGCGTTGACACTTAATGATGGCATGTGACCATTGATGTAATAGTTAGAAACTTGAATGAATATTACCTTAAGAAAGTAACTTCAGTAATCATGAACATAAGTAAGTCCCTTAATTTTTTTCTTTTCTATCAACAACATAATCTCGTAGACGTATACCATTATTTATGCTATTCATACCTCAATTTACAAGATTTTAAGATTGATGTTTTATATGTCATTAATCGTGCATATATTAATATTATGAAGAAGAAATATACAAATTCTAATTCTATTTATTATATTGTGTCTTTAAGATTAAATAAGCTAATGATTCCGAGTATATAAAATAAAGCAGAGTTAACCACATCAAGACAATGAAGTGGAATAATTAACATCACATGCTTCACTTTTGACAAGTGTTTTTGAGTGGCCATTGAGTGTCTGTCTAATTTAAAATAATTTTCGTTTACATTTGGAAGTGAGAAGGGCAGTATTGAAACTGTAGAAACCCCTTTTAGTAAACGTTAATTATGAACTCTCAATTACACAGACGAAAGAAAAACATCCTTTTGACTTCCATAAGTTCTAATTTTCTCCAACCCTAACATTTAGGGCGTGTTCAGTATGTTTAAAATCTAATTAAAATTGGAAATATAGCCGTACTTGAGTCCCACTCGTCTAATAAAAGTCAACAATAACGACTTTTTTTTTTCAATTTTAATCCGATTTTAATCTCTACCGAACACAAGTGTTCCGTTTGAAGGATTATTGAATAGTCAAAAGTTATTTCTGAAATTAAAATGTTGCTTTAAACATGTTTTAATAATTATTTGCAAATATTTCGTCTATAAGATTTTTAGATGAAACTCACATAATTTAACTTTTTCACTAAACTTTCTACAAGACGTAAAAGCAAAAGTCCAGTCAAACGAGCCCTAAGCTGATTTAGTACTATTTTATAATTAAAATAATTGTAAATTGTAAATTAATTCTTTAGTCCTACCTAAGTCGAATGAATTTATTGGATGTTAGTGTTGTGATCTATTTAATTTATATGTTGATCCATAGCATGATTAATGGCAATTAATTGAGTCCCACATTTGTTATTGAGACTCTGTTGAGATGGTAAATATTGATGTCAAATTTTGGCTTGCAGTGATGGTAAAATCAATTTTTACGAGTTCTCAAGTTTTGTTGAGTCCTTTTTTTAGCATCAATAAGTAACTAGAAAGGGATTTTGAAAGAAAAGATCAATTAAAGATGCTCCGGTGTTAAAGTTTCATATAAATTGTTGAGTCGAATTGTATATAATTAACTTGTGTCCAATTACGATGAATGAAATCTTAATTAGTCAAACTTGTACTAGGACAAAGTCGGGAGAATCATTGTGATCAAACTGTAAAGGTATCTCTCAGTAACATCAACACATCCATGACAACTAATTAAGAGAAGATAAATGTAATATCGACGTCGCACCGCACCTTCCATCAATCTGGAAAAAAAGTCATGATTGCCTAGACAGTAATTAATCATAACTTAATTCACGAGCTACGTCTGCCTGGTTGAACTTAATATCCAAACAAAAGGTTTCAAGCAGGGGCAATGACACACATCGAGATTACACTATGGCCACATAAGATAGGGGACGGCAAGCTCATATCGAAAGGTTTATAAACAGAGGCAATGGTCCCTACAAAAGGCCGAGCTAAACAATTTTTAAAAATAGTTTGCAAGAACATTTGTAAATAAAAATTTCATCTCTTTCTATATCATTCCAGCAAATTAAATGCAATCGTTTTGCTAAAATTCTCTTGAATTGATCTATTATTTCCACGCCAATTTTAATAATCAACCAAATTCAACGTATTGTACATAATGTATGAATATATAGCAAGTCGTGAATCTATAAAATGTGTGAATAAAAAATACGTTATATCAACTTAAAATAAAAATTTATTCTTTGCCAAACATGCCCACAATATATAAATTATGAGCCTCCAGGGCACATCTTCAAGTGGTAAAAGGGAAATGTTGAAAAGCTATAGCTTTGCTTGAGGCTGTAGCGTCAAGGGTTCGAATCCTAAAATATGGATTTGGTCATTGGGTAAGTGCAGGTGTACAAGCAACCTTCCACTTTGTACCTTTGGAGACATAACCTACGATTTACCTCCTTCACCAAAATCCAGGACAAGACAGGTGGGGGCCCTCAAAGTTGGGGTTCAACCTTTTTTTTTTTATAAGTTCACATTATGAAAAAAAAAATATATGTCAAAATGATAAGAATCATTAGCAAACCTGCAAATCCAATGAATTTTACTTTGCCCCAAGTGGAAATAAGAACTTCCCCTCCTACTGTACTTGAGACATATGCCTCATTAAAGTAACTTATAATTTAGTTAAACCTTACCTTTTGCTCAGTAATAATATTAGTTTCAAGGCAATTAATTTGCTGTCTTTCTTAATGATTCCATAAAGAATTAATTTGAGAGGAATCTGCAGATTTTGCTATGATATTCTGATTAAATGTTAAACTTTTTTAAAGGCTTAATTGATTAAGGTGGAATTATGTAACTGACAAATGAGAACTTAAAAGATGAAGGTTTGTGGACAATATCTAGTGGAGATCCAACCTGTTTTCACTTTGGGATTTATTCACCCTCTTGCACTTGATTGATGGAGGTACCTAACAATTTCAATAATTAATTAAATTTTTTTTTTTTTTGGTACCCAGGTATCCCAACTTAGCCAGCCTAATTTCTTGGATCACCAGTCACCGGCCCTCAGTAACTGGAAGAGATAAACCGCGGGTTATGTCCAAGTTGACCAGGGTTCGAACACCCCTATACTCATGACCCCAAAGGAGCATTCCTCCATGGTTATTACATCACCAAGCTGCTCCAACTAATATTGATTATTACATCACTCAGCTGCTCCAACCAGGAATCGAACTCCCCACGCTGAGGTTACAAACCCAGCAATGCCCTTCCTTTGCCAACTTAGATGTGCCCCGGGGGGCTGACACGTGGGTTTTTTTTTATTACATCACTCAGCTACTCCAACCAGAAATCGAACTCCCCACGCTGAGGTTGCAAGCCCAGCAACACCCTTCCTTTGCCAACTTGAATGTGCCCCAGGGGCTTCAATAATTAATTTTATTTTCATTAAATGGTGCTACATGCAACAAAATTATTGTCAAGTAATTATAAATGGTGAGTCCTTTAAAATTTATAAATAAAAATAATATTTAACTAGAATTGATTAAATTATAATTACTGAATGACTTTTTTTTTCATTAGTTTGCATTTATAAATCTAGGGTGGTTACAACATGGCATAATCAGACTATGAAGTATGAACATGTTTAGCTGTTTGTCTCGTTTTGAAACAATACTCTTTAATTCTCATATTTATTTTCAACCGCACATTCATATAATAAAATATTTTGCAAGTAAATTAAAAAAAATTCATATTTTTTAACCACATTCTTCAAAAAATTACCATTTAAAACATCATTTTTTCCCATAATGATCATCGAAGAGGGACTTGAGTGTTTTAAGAATTGTAAGTTGTACAAAATGTGTGAATAATAAGTTATTGATTCTAAAAAAATGTCGATAATAAATATATTTAGCAAATTTAAATTATAATTTATATTTTACCAAACATGTTTTTGATAAGTAAAGCTAGAATTTTTTTACAAATATAGTATGGCTTAATTAAAAAATAAAACAAAAAGAAAATGTACTACACACCATAGACATGGCACGACTCAATACTCATATTTCTCCTTTACAATACAGACTTCACTCTTGTTTTGAATCCAAATTGACGCTGGGCAGAATAGCGATTATTCTGGAAGCTGGTTTCAGCAAATTTTAACAGGGAAGAACACAAGAGAAAACAAAGAAAAAACTAGAAAATTCTTTATTAATCATCCGATGTGTGAAAATAACCCACAAGTCGGGTTATATAGCTAATAAAATCATAATTATCGAAATTTTACCAAAAATAGCAAAATCTCAATATTCATACCAAAATACGTAATAAAAATAATATACCAAGAATCTTGCTATTTTCTAGTTCGTAATCTGTGTTAAAAAGGTAATCGAAATATTACCAAAAAATGAAAAAAAAAATAATAATAATAATAACTAAAATTGGGGATTCGGAAGGGAAAATGCGGAATTTGCTCTCGAAATCAAAAGCGCTTTCCGAATTGGGGTCATGAACACAATTCTGATAACCTAGTTAAAGTTATGGTCAAAATACCAAAACGTGTCCAAAAAGGGCCCCAATTAGAAAAGATCGTTGATTACTTGCCTTTTTACGTTGATTCGCCAACTCAGGTACTTCAGCACCATCAACGACAACTCGATTTCGTCTTACTCGGATCCTCCTGCATCACAAACCCTAAAAAATTTCAACAATATAAAAAAAATTGTGTGGTACAACAAACAAAAAAATGGTTAATTTACAATATGCTGTTTTGAT
>CAIGRS010176057.1:0-16862 GCA_903798395.1 Fraxinus floribunda | reverse complement strand
ATCACTATGCGGCCGCATAGTGATAAATTCCAGCTCCATCTTCCGCACCTTAAATCAAGTTGCTCCAATCCTCTTCGACCCTCGAGCTCTTCATGAAAGTTGTTCTGTTAGCCTTCAAGATCATCATATCATCCACCGTAGCTTGCACCAACAATCCCATCGCCGTTTTCACATGCTTTGCTCTTGAACGAGTCATAGGTCCACCGTTGACTATCAACAGGTCTTTCCCGGGACTCGACTTTGGCTCAATCATGCTCACATCAATTAGGATGTACATCATATACAGTATTCCATTTAAATAATCTTTATCAGTAGTATAGCAAGACCTTTCTATGAATTAATGATTTTGCTAACCTTTGTTTGAGAAATCAACAACTTCATTTGTAAGAAAGGCACAAGTTCCTATATATATAGAAGACGGTATCACCTATAGAGTATGTATCTCCTTTATAATATCACTGGTAATTGGAATTTGTTTTTGGTCTTCTAAACAAATAAGGAAATTCGCGAAAAGTCACTCCAGTTTTGCTCTATGCGATCGCATAGGCATACTCTATGCGGTCCCATAGAGTCTTCAATTTGGCCCTCCAAGTTACGGTAAATCACCATGTGACCGCATGGTGATTATCACTATGCGGTCACATAGTGATAAGTTCCAGCTCCGTCTTTCGCAGCTTGAATCAAGTTGCTCCAATCATCTTCGGCCCTCAAGCTCTTCATGAAAGTTATTCCGTTAGCCGTCAAGATCATCATATCATCCACTGTAGCTTGCGCCAACAATCTCATCACCGTTTTCACATGCTTTGCTCTTAAACGAGTCATAGGTCCATCGTTGACTATCAACGGGTCTTTCCCGGGACTCGACTTTAGCTCAATCATTCTCACATCAATTAGGTTGTACATCATATACAGTATTCCATTTAAATAATCTTTATCAGTAGTATAGCAAGACCTTTCTATCAGTTAATGATTTTGCTAACCTTTGTTTGAGAAATCAACAACTTCATTTGTAAAGAAAGGCACAAGTTCCTATATATATAGAAGACAGTATCACCTATAGAGTATGTATCTCCTTTATAATATCACTGGTAATTGTGGTAATTGGAATTTGTTTTTGGTCATGAGTTTGATGCTTCGCATTATTGGATTTAAGGTGAAGTTGCTACATCCGAGGAACCAATTGTGAAGTTCGAGTAATTTGATTAGATTTGTCACCTAATTATTGTTCTTGAGAAGGAGGTCAAGAAATTATGAGTTGCTAGCTTCCACGGAAAATAGAAAGCCTGAAACTTGTCCTATTTCTTTCCGAAAATGGCAAAGAAGATGATAAGTGGTGGTTTATGACTTGTATTCTCAAGAATGGGGTATGTTTATTTCATTTGTATGAGATAAAACAAATTCAATTGCTAATGATCACATGATTTTGGGATATGTATCTACTTTTTTGATACACGAAGGTTCATGTTATGTACAAACCGGGTTCTTCCAATATTCATGTCTAAGCAAGAACTAAACTAAATGAGGTATATCATTGGAAAGCTATCTCGAAGTCATCATTATAATTTCTAGGGAACTTAATGTTGCAATGCTTTTTTATAAATTGTTTTTTGGCTTACTTGTTGAATGTATATAGCAAACTCGGCTACGTAGATTATAAATTATTGATTCACTTCATTTCCAATTCAAGTAAGGGAATGTTCAAAACTTCGAAATGTTGAGAATGCTTTTTATCTTGTTTTTGTTTTGCAACCATTGGGGACAATTGGTGGTGGTGGTTCATGTGCGGATTACAAAATCTCATGGTAGTAGTTCACGTAACATGTGGTTATGCATCATATGAAAGTTGATTCTCTATCAATTTCTATGGACGTTTTGGCTAATGTACTTCATCTTTATTTGTTAGTTTAACTTTGTACATAAGATGTAGTCATAAGTTATCTTCTTTTATACAAGTAATTATCTTTTACTTAAAAGGAGTGTAAGAGAAAGATTTATGATTTAGTACTTAGTGTTGTTGCATAAATAAATTCAATGATTATTATGAAATGCAATATGAACGTAGATGATTGAGAAAGTAAATTGTGAAATAAAAGTATACTACATATTTAAAAAAATAAGTACATAACAACAAAGTGCAGAGGTATTTGTTGAAAAGAAATGAGAATATTCAAATGCAGGTTGCTAAAACATTAACTGCAACATGCATCGCACGTTAAACTATTAATAACAATGTGCAAATGAACATTAACGGCTACGTACGAATAACAACAGATTTTCAATCTTTAGTAATTTGCATTGTATGTTGTCATATTCATTTATTTTACGACAACATCAAATCTGCAACATACATATAATTTTTTTCTAAGGACCTACGACAACGTATTTTCTCCGTTGCAAAAGGCATTTTTCTTGTAGTGTCTAGCTTTTTTCTCGGTTTCAATGTTGATCTAGGGTGTTCTTACTCTCACTAATAATATAATATAAATATATTATCGTTCATTTCTTCCAAACATATGTATCAGTATGCATTAGTGATTTTAATAATTATTACACATTTAGGAAACAAAGCGAATGATAATAGATATGTATACATACATTGATTCTGATAATTATTACACATTTAGAAAAAAGAGCAAATGATACACATGAATGCACGCGGGGAATGATATATTAATGATTTTTCTAATTTGCGAGGTTGGCGAGGCCACTAGAAACTGCTCTTTGCCTAAAGCGACTATTGCAGAATGCTACGATTTTGCATATGAACATGAATCTTTTTTAGTATAAGTTTTTATGTATTTTGTAGATTTCATGTTTCAGTACGTGAACATTTTTTATACAATGTAGTCGTATTAACTATTAAACCAATGCATCATAATACCTTAATACAATTTCCTAATTCTATTTCTCCTAATCATGTCTCACATAATCAATCACATATGATGTATCGTACATACCCTAAAGATACAATCATCTTTTTTACAAGGGGTCTAATTTTATTTTTCATTAAAAATTGTCCTTTCATGGTGAAATGACAGGAATCAGCTATAAAGAACCATTGCTATAATGCAGAAAGATTGGTGAAGACGTTGTCAGGAATCAACTCAAGAATCCAGAGCTGCGGACAAATTTCAATAAGAGTACAAGTAGTGTTATAAGCAAAAACCTTTTAAATTGCTGAAGTCGTATTTTCAAAATTGTTGGTTTGGTGCCACTTGAACCCCTCTACAAAATGGTTTTGAAAGGAACTTTGAGTTTCAAATGCATTGCATACGTCCGATTGTAGACATTCACGCAAACTTTCAGCTTCCAAACTAATTCTCAATGCAACACTTCTCGTTTATCAAGCAATTATCTCCATCATGCGAGACTATAAATCTGAATATTTCTGTCATTTTTGTAGTACCAAAAGCATCTAACATTAGTTTATGCAAACATTTTCTAATTCAAGTAGTCATGTATGTAGTTAAATTCCGAAAATCTCGACTCTTAAGAACAAGTTTTTATAGTTTGCAATCATTAGCTCGAGATTCGTGAAGTGATCTCAAAATTAATCTAGTTTGACGTATTTGCACTAAAATCTCGATGCTTGTACTTTAAACTCAATATTTTGACAGTAAATCTTGAAAGTTAGATTCACAAACTCAAGATTTGGCATGAATGCTCGAAATTTTTCCACAAAACTAGATATTTGCCAACAACGACCAAAATTCAATATTTTCTACTATACGTCTTATATTAGATTTTTTGAACAATGACAACTTGACATTTCAATTTAAACTTATCCAATTCAAGCTACCAAGTTCGTGATTCCAAATCATCAAATCCAAGAATTATAACAAATTTCAATATTTTAGATAAGCTAACCATTCTTAATGAAATTTTTTTAATTAAGATTAACATTATTTAATGATTTGAAAGCAATACAACAATATACTCAAAACAATTGAACAATATATATTGATGCAAAGTTGTATGAAACTTGCACTGAAACGAAACATAAGCTTTAACACCAAAAGATAAAATCACATTATCTTCGAGTGCAAGCTTCTTATATCAAGAGTTGAACTCAAAATTTGTATGTTGGTCAAGTTCAAAAAACTCAAATTTGTTGTGATTAACAATATTCGACACATTAATCTCTTTTAGTTAGTAAACTCCCTTTGTTTAGAAAATGTATTAGGTCTTGTGTTTTACCCTAGTATATATTACCTATTGATTAAAGCCATGTTGCACGTACAAAAGCGCTCCAACAATTGATTGCTTTTTGCTTGATACTTAAGCACCAACTTTGTGTGCTAAAATGTCTTGGCTACATAAATAAATTGGTCAGTTTTTGAAATTAGGGTTTTGGTAATTGCACTTGTAAAATGGCCACTTTTGTAAAATCTTCCGAAAATAGGCCACAGTCCAAGTCCAGCACCCAATATTGGCAACAAATCAAGATTTTCCTGCAATAAATTGACAATATCCACTAAGTTATGTATCTATCTAGATCAACATTTTAACGAGTATTATGAAATTATAATTCACAATGTCATGAAACAAATTTTTGTATATGACGTTTTAGCTCAAAGTAAGTTTCAAACTTTATTTTTCTTCTATTTCATTACTGACTGACTTGCTTGGGATAGCTTCTATTTCTGCTTTCTGTAAAAGGGTCTGTTGAAGAAGTCACCTTGGCCAGCTTCATGTAAAATCTCTTTTGAGTGAACAAAACACATTTATAAAATCATCTAAATGGGCACAAAAACATCTTTTTAATCTTAAAATCCACTTTTAACCTATTGAAAGACATGTCAACAAGCCCTTACTAAACCACCAATGACGGTAAGAAGTACTTAAGTATAATATGTTAAATTATGTAATTTAATTCTTCAAATAATGGATTTAAAGAGATCGTTAATAAGTAAAGTCGAATGAGAAGAGCCTTGTCGATAATGTCATTTTACTATTTTGATTTGACAAGCAAAAAATGTTCGTAATATTATACCATAGAAATTTCTACGAACTATAATTTACTCTCAATTTTCATAGAGAAAGGATGATAATTCATTATCCCTCCAAAAATTTACTTCTCTTTTTGCTACATGCAAAGAAACAACAAAAAATAGAATACATATGGGTCTTGACAAAGGAGATCCTTGTCAAATCTTCCAAAAGAAGATAACTAATGAAAAAAGGTGGATTTTCCAAAATAACGAAAATATTATCCAATATATTTGTACGGTGATCTTCGTAGTTGTTCCCTTGTCTTACAGTATAAACCACCAATGACGGTAAGAAGTACTTAAGTATAATATGTTAAATTATGTAATTTAATTCTTCAAATAATGGATTTAAAGAGATCGTTAGTAAGTAAAGTCGAATGAGAAGAGCCTTGTCGATAATGTCATTTTACTATTTTGATTTGACAAGCAAAAAATGTTCGTAATATTATACCATAGAAATTTCTACGAACTATAATTTACTCTCAATTTTCATAGAGAAAGGATGATAATTCATTATCCCTCCAAAAATTTACTTCTCTTTTTGCTACATGCAAAGAAACAACAAAAAATAGAATACATATGGGTCTTGACAAAGGAGATCCTTGTCAAATCTTCCAAAAGAAGATAACTAATGAAAAAAGGTGGATTTTCCAAAATAACGAAAATATTATCCAATATATTTGTAAGGTGATCTTCGTAGTTGTTCCCTTGTCTTACAGTACACAGAATCACAATGTTGAGAGCCCATAATTCCATTGTTAGGCTCCATGCATGTCGTAAGCTCCTAATAAAGTTTGACATCTATTTTCCTAATTGTCATCCTTGCTAAGCCCTCCAAGTCACGCCAAACTTGGATTCCCTTTTGAACATCCATCTGTATTGAGTTTGATTTTACCTATAAGGAAAAGCCAATAGGTTAGTTTACTTTGTTTAGAGATTGAAGACATATTGTCCATTGAGAAAGAACGCTGAAAGTCATCATAACTTCAATATTTGCGTGCATGATTGTGAGGGTTGAAGGAAATGCACTTCAAAACCTTTAAATTTCTAAAAAAAAAAAAAAAAATCACTTTATTGACATAATGCAAGTGTACTCCAATTAATACTATTAATAACGACATCCTTTTTTTTCATTGTTAGGCTTCACGCATGCCGTAAGCTCCCAATACTTTTAAAGGTAGTCAATTTGTAAGCTTCCATATATCACATTTCTTAAACAAGAGCGATGTGTGTGGTTTCTGTGAACTAAATGTACGATCTAGTTTAGAATTTACAGACTTGATGCATGTCGTTTATGTACTCAACACGATCCATTTTAAACAAACATAACAAAAATCAGTCTCATCTAAAGTATACCAGGCTCGACCGAGCTAAAATAAATAAATAAAAAATGTACTGAGAAATACAAACTTAATACTGGTCAGTTGTGTACCCAATACAATCCATTTTGAACAAACATAACCAAAACCAGACTCATCTAGAGAATATAAGGCTCGACACACTAAACTAAAAAAAAAATATGCTGAAAAGTATTAACTTAATGCACGTCGCTTATATACTCGACAAGATCAATTTTGAACAAATTAAACCAAACATAAATTCTTCTAAAGAATATAAGGTTCAACACAAGTTATACATACAGAGTCAAAAGCAAGAAAAATCCTACTTACACCGTCACTTCTTCTGATCATTTTTCACTATATAATGGAATCAATATATTGCCATACAATCTAAGTTGATACAAGTTGATTATTAAACGAAGTTGACTGGAGTCATACTCGTCCGAAAAAATTATAAGACTAGCTTCATTTCTCATATCCTTAGGTTCTACGTCTCTTTCATAAGACGGTAGACCAGAGTCATTAATTGACAATCAATTTTTCATTAATTTTTGGCCAAAAAAAATCAGTGTCGGGGCGTAATCCTATGTTTCTCGCACATTACGACTTCTCCTTCTCCAGTGCAAAAAGCTGCGCAGGTGCAAATATAAATGTGATTTCATTCCAATTTTGGTTTAGGTTTTAATTTTGATCCTGGGTTTGGCCAGTTCAACAATTCTCTTCTCCAGGGTTTCAAAATTATTTTTTTTTCAACCCGAATTCTACATCTCAATTATCCAAATTCAATAAAATTTTCCATTTGTAAATTAATTTTGTGTTTTGGGGTTTTAATTTTTCTCTCGATAGGGTTTGAAGTATAAATTATAGTCGAGTAAAAGTTGTACCTTTTTTCTAGAGGAGTTGTAGACAGATAAATGCAATGGCTTCGTACAGGCCATTCCATCCGCCGCAACAGTCAACATTCGCTCCTCCACCGCCAGCGCCGCCGAATCAAAGTCTACTTCAGTCTCCAGCACCACCGCCAACGCAGGGCAATCAGTACCCTAAAAACTGGGGCCCTTATAGCGGCAAGGAGGGTTCAGCGTACAATCAGAACTATGCCCAGTTGAATCTGAGCTCGAATTATCAAAATGCAGGCTACGTATCATCCTCCCAACAGCATTTTAACCCTCCACCAGGAAACCAACCTCCGCCACCACCTCAACAGCAGCAGTTTCCGTATCAGCCGCCACCGGCGCCGCCATCAGAATCTTCTTCATACCCAGCTCCTCCACACTATTACCCACCTTCTCAGTATTCTCAGTTCAATCAGCCTCAGTCTTTGCAGCCTCTACAACCACCACCGCCTCCTCCTCCTCCTTCATCCCCTCCACCACCACCACCGCCGCCACAGCCCTCTTCTCCTCCCCCTCCCCCTTCTTCAGGACTTCCTGCTAGATTGAGCACAGAGAACAAGCATGCAGGTGAGAAATCAGGGCATAAAAATCTGGGAACTTCATCAAAACAGCAACAAAAGCCCTCCTTGCCGCCTATTGGCCCAGTCCAAAGATCAGGTAGGCATGGGCAACCAGGTAGAGTTGAGACAGAGGAGGAGAGAAGGTTGAGAAAAAACAGGGAGTATGAAAAACTAAGGCAAGAGGAGAAACACAGGCAGCATGTGAAGGAGTCTCAAAATAAAGTGCTGCAGAAAACCCAAATGATGGCCACTGGGGTGAAGGGCCACGGGTCCATTAGCGGATCGCATATGGGTGATAGGAGGAGTACTCCATTACTAAGTGGTGACAGAATTGAAAACCGATTGAAGAAGCCGACAACATTTATCTGCAAAATGAAGTGAGTGCGTTTGAGATGTCAAATTGGATTTTGCTGTTAATTTCACTGATTTTACCCTGATGAGATTATAATGCATTAAGGTGACAATTTGCCAAGTCCGGTTGTTTTAGTAAAATCTATGTGCTATTATAATGAGTTCTTTGTAAGTGTTTTATTTTCGTGTGATTGTGATTTATGGCATTGAATTGTATCCCGGGCTACGCTTTTAGTAATTTCTCACATTTGAATTGATTTAAGCAATCTAAAGTATAAGTGTACGCATAATTGAGTGTGAGTTCGGTGGTTTACTGTCGTATTGGTGTGTATCTAGTGCATTGTGTGTATTTAAGATGTCAAGATTGTAAGGTTTCACATTGCCAACCTACAGTTACAACTATTTTGTTGTACATTTGCATTTGATTCCAGTAATTTTGTGCATTTTTATGTTTCAATGAGTGTGAATTGGGCAGCTTATCATTTTACTGATATTTTTCTACTAGTGGATTCAGTATGTCAAATTGTCACAAGACAACTTGATGATGGAATATTGGGTGATTGGTGGATTTTAAGTAGTCTTTCAACTCGGGAATCTTACACATTGGAATAGTAAATGACCTGGATATCTTTCCATGCACATGTTGTGTTAGGTCAACTAGTGCACGCAGCTTCTGTCTTTCCACGTTGAATCCCAAGTTTTGCATATTGAGTTTAGTCCCATTGGAGACTGAATATGAGTGTTTTAAGGTGAGGGTCTAAGAGCATCTCCAATAGATTATGTATTTTAAAAGAGCATCGTTAAATTTAGGGAGTAAATTTTTTTATATACCCCAATAATGCTCTCTATTTACCCTTCATTTCGTTTTTTTTTTCAACATTTATTGATTTCTCTCTTATCTTTTATTTAATATTTTTTATATATCAATGGCCAATAATAAATGCAATCGTTATAAAGTGAAAATAGAGAGTGGGTTTTTTTGGAGAATCAATCCACTCTCTATTTTAAAAAGTTAGAATAGAGAGTTTTTCGAAGCTTAATTTTTAGTATGGGCTCTCTAATATAAAGAGCATCTTATGTTTACAAAGTTTCTTGGAGATGCTTTAAGCTATTAAAAGAGATTTGAAATCTAGTAAGGGCTCAATTTTGTTTTTGGAATGAGACAGGCTTGTTAACTCTTCCTAATTCACCCCTAATTTGGTTGCTTTTTTTTCCAATGGATTTTTCATTTAGTTTTTGGTCTTATTATTCATTGAATATCCAGTTATAGAGTTGAGTTGTTTTTTAAGGCTGGAAAAATTATTCTTCCCTTAATTATTTTATGACCTTCCATTGTTACCCTTCTCATTATGTTTCTTTTATCTTGCCCATTAGAACCCTTCAGGTACCGCTCTCCTCACTTTTCACCCTCCCAACATTTTGACCATTTTATTGTTCTAATAAACCGCCGCCGCTGACAGCCACCTAACACTGCCATTCAGCAACCACTCCTTTCCCCTCTTCTCGTAAATTTCTTTCTCTATATATCCTTTGGCATCACCCTGCATTTACTTATCCACCGTTCCAACGTTAAATTCTTTAGGCGGTCAATTAAATCACATTAAAAGTACCTAGGTTGGTTGGATTTGGATCTAGGTTGACCAAACACGGGATCAGTAGATAAAGTACCTAAGATAAGTGTCCCAGATTATACATACCTCATAAGTCTTCTCTTGTCAATAAGTAAACAAGTCCTAAGATGTCATGGAAAGAAAAGTTGCAGACATCAGATTTCTTGTGTTATCAGAGTAGGGAAGAGTGGTACATGCATGTGATTTCCTTCTTTTCTTGGTATTCGATGCTATTTGATTAACTAAAGACTCAACGTTATTTAGGGTTTGTTTGAGTCCCATTTTTTGAGAAAAATAGATTGTGTAATAGTAATTTTTTTTATTTTTTTTTGGAAAATATGTAGTTAACAAGTAGGAAAAGTTGTGGGTTTATGTGTAAAATTATTTTAATAAAAATGTGTGGTTGAAAATGAGTTTAGGAAAAAAGGGGCTCGAATGGGTGCTTTGTATTTTTCATTTATTTAATTATGAAATTTTATGTGTTAGTGTCCTTTATTTAATTTGGTCAGGCAAATAAGGACTTGGGGGGCAATTTTAGTTATGATTGGCATTTAGGTTTTATAAGTAGCCGCACCATCTTGCTGTTTAGGGCTTTTGATTTTAATTGAATAAAAATATAGCGTTGGATTTTCTCTCAATTCTTGTCAATAATTCAGTGTCTTTGTGATTCACTGAATTTATTGACTAAATCAATTCTTGACATTCGTACATAAATCAACGGGTCTTGATTGTCAATTCGTGGAATTCTGTGTGAATCAACAGGTAAAATCATCATTATAGATATGGGCCTTTTCCCTTTAACAAGCTTAGATTTATTTCAATAAATTTCCTGATTGGTGTTCTTTGTTTGTTCTCGCTTGCGCTGGCATCAATAATGCCGTGAGATTGAGAATTATAATTTTGTGTTTGAATTATTAGATTTGGAAATTTAACTTTGTTTATTTATTTTATTATTTGTTTTCATGGAGGTTGTATGCATTTGTGTGTGGTCTCTCTTAATTAATGCCTCTTGCAACTAACCCTGCACCTGACCTACGCCTGCCATGGACTTTCATATGGAATTTTTAGTTTTAAATACTTGATTTGGAGAATTTACACTTCATGTATTTATTTTCTTTTCTTTTTCCGTTTTTATTTTTAAGAAGGTTGCCTGAATCCATACCCCGGTACCCTCTCAATTAATGATTTCCCGTTGTTAGTCGTTACTAACTATGCAACTTCATCTAAGGCTGATTTTTTTCACATGCAACTTTGTGTTTTAACTATTTGATTTGGATATTTCACACTTTCGTTTTGTTTTTTTTTTCTCATTAAAAAGGTTGTTTGGCATTTTTCATGAGTTTGATCATTTCTCTTAAAAAAGTAGTTTTAAGACTCATTCTGGTGCCAATATATTTGTTTGGTGTTTGGTCAAGATCTGTAGCCTATATCAATAATTTTCTGCAGACTGCATTTGATTTTTGCTCTCTTTATATTTTCTTTTCTTTATATATAGAATTCACTAGTAATTTCTTTTCTTTGTAGGTTCCGGAATGAACTACCAGATCCATCTGCAAAGATGAAGCTTTTGAATTTTAAAAGTGACACAGATCGGTATGAAACCTCACTTCTGTATCCTTTATATTTTATAAGGCAGTCGGTAGAGAGTATTGTGTTGCAAATTTAATGCTTACTGTGCGATTTCTATAGCTTTCAATGTCATGCCACCATGTGTTCACCTCTGCTTTACCAATACTATGCTGATAGTACTCACTATCAGTTGAGGTCTTCCTTTGTGATAATATAAACAAGACATTGTGTGGTTTTTTGATGATGGTGCACCGTGTTAGATGAGCCAAAAACGAAGTGGTATGATTTTTAATAGCCAGAGAGAGAACTCTATAAAGCAGAATTATTTAACTAACATGATTTTATGCCCTTTTTTGGCAGAACCAGTTTATTTTAGTTCGATGTGTAGTTGATTTTTCAGCTCTGTATCCTAACTTGGATTAATCTCTGGAATATATATGATTAACTTGTGGAATTGTTGTTTACCTAGTATGTAACGGTAGTTTGTTATATTTACATTTGTAGTTTGTTAAGTCTTTTAAATAATATATACATGAATTTGTTATGTTTTACATTTTGACAACAACACTTCTAACAATGTGGAACCTACTTAAAAAAAATAAAAAAAATTTACTCTGCCTTGACTCAAAAATGTCGAAGCCCTCCAAATTATGACATAAAAGAAATAGGTGACATGAAGCCTTTTTATAATCTATGCTCAGCATCGAATCTAATGATTAATGTTTCCTCCTAACTACCATAGGTTTCAGATATATCACCCTGCTAACATCACTAATTTCTGATAGTATGTGCCGAATGTTTCCGTGAACTGCCATTATTTTACCATGATATCATCAATGCTTCTATGATATCACTGAGTCCCTGTTTGAGCCCCTGTTATCTAAAAACTCATTTTTAACCACACGTGCTCCCTATAAAAAATTTTCACGTAAACGGTAAACCTAAATCTTTTCTCTACTTTTTAACCACACTTTCCAAAAACCACTATTACAAAACTCATTTTTCACAAAAAATGGGGCTCAACCAGAGCCTTAATATGTTTGCTTTTCTGGCTTACCTGTTCAAAGTTAATTGAGGAACCATGCTTTTTCTCAGTTGCAGATATGTGCAGAATACATTTTTAATTTAATTTTTTATAAGCAGCTTCTCTTTGTGCTTGAAACAATTTCCTGTATTGCTGAAACATCTTTCCTTCAGCTCATCAAGGCTGCTGTTTACAAATTACCTTTTTATTATTGACCCAACTGGTGTGAAATGAAGGATCCTTTATATTGATTATCAAAACTGGTTCCTGTGTTTTCTGTTCAACTCTGTTAGCTCATAAAAATTTTACCAGAATAGTTGATTTGTGTCCTCTTGTAATCTGAATTCTTAGGTTTGCTCCTCTAGTGAACACATCTGAATGATATTGTCTTGATTATTGTGTTTTGTTCTGACTTTTGGTATAGTAGAGTTGTTAATGAATGATAGTTGAATGATAAAGAGGGGCAATTTTGTGCTGACTGTTCCCAAAAAAAAATGCTCAACAGTTACAAAAAGGGAAAATAGAGAACTGCTGAAGCTCTACTCCCCATCTTCACTTTTATTTTAGTGATCATAAATTAAACTTGGAGATACATCAAATAGACAATTAAGTCATTACCAAAACACTCACAACAACCCTGCCAAAAACATTGCATCACTAAACAGAAAAAACAAGATCTCTCAACCTGTAATCTTTCTTTTAACTATTGTGGTTAGGCTCATAATTTAATCCTGCAGGTTCACCAAATACACAATTACATCGTTGGAGAAGAATCACAAGCCTCAGCTATATGTCGAACCAGACCTTGGGATACCACTCGACCTTCTTGATCTGAGTGTATACAAGTAAGTTTCTTCACTCCCTTGTGCTGTTATTCTCACCCAAAAAATTTATAATAGAACTTTCAAGTGAAACATGTGTACTGAGTTCTTTTTTCTATGCTTATTTGACTAGTCCTCCAAAGGGGGTGAGGTTACCCATGGATCCAGAGGATGAGGAGTTATTGCGTGATGATGATCCAATGACTCCAGTTGAGAAAGTCGGCATAAAAAGGAAAGCAAGGCCTACTGAAGCAGGTGTTTCTTGGCTAGTGAAAACCCAGTACATATCTCCTCTCAGTATGGAGTCAACAAAGCAGGTATTGTTTAGTTCTTTTCTCACAATGAATCATTACGACACTTATTTTCTCACAATGAATCATTACGACACTCTGTCCAATGCTCGGCAACATGATTTTTATGCTATATTCAGTCTCTAACTGAAAAACAAGCGAAGGAATTGCGTGAATCAAGAGGAGGTCTGAACATTTTGGAGAATCTTAACAACAGGTTAGTTATATATTTATGTTTCATGTTTAGTATCTAAAACTTCCAGGTGCATATTGCTTGGGTTTTAGTTAGACATTGGAATAATGTTGTTTTTTGTTTTCTTTAGGGAAGGGAAAATTCGGAACATTGAGACTACATTCAAGACAAGCAACTCGAAGCCTGTTCATGCAGTCAACCCCCAACTACAGCCTATAAGGGTTTTACCGCTTATCCCTTATCTTGAGCGGTACAGTCTTGTCNCCCCAACTACAGCCTATAAGGGTTTTACCGCTTATCCCTTATCTTGAGCGGTACAGTCTTGTCGATTTAATTTTTATATGCAATATAGTAGTGAGCACCCATGCATTTGAATATGTTGGAAGGAGAAAGTACATAGTGTTTATGGGGGAGAAAAAGAAGTGATTATGATTTTAGTTCATCTTGTATTTGAATTTTGTTTTATACAATTATTTTCCTTTCCTTTTTTTCTTTTTTGAACATTTTTGGCATGTGATGCTCGGACTCTGCATTCCGACTGGAGAACCTGTGTCAACACGGGATCGGGACATGTGTCAGATCTTCAAGTTCACAAGTTGATTGTAAGAGGCGGCCGCTACTTGTAGTAATGGGTGGGTGGCAATCCATTGGAGATGGAGCTCGGACTGACGAGTGAGTCGGGTAATGGGTTGCTGACAGTAGAGTGGTCGGCGAAAGCAATGGCTGTGGAATTAGGGTTTGGAGAATAAAAGTTGTGTTCGGTTGTATGATGGTCTTTAGGTTGTGGGTTGTATTTTATCTTGAGCGGTACAGTCTTGTCATTTAATTTTTATATGCAATATAGTAGTGAGCACCCATGCATTTGAATATGTTGGAAGGAGAAAGTACATAGTGTTTATGGGGGAGAAAAAGAAGTGATTATGATTTTAGTTCATCTTGTATTTGAATTTAAATATGTGGTTGAAAATAAATAGAAGAATGAGAATGAAAATTTTAATGTGTACCAAACATGGGCTTAATCACACATTCCTCAAAAATTATTATTCCTCTCATTACAAAGTGGAATAATGTGGCCAAACGGATGCTAAATTATATAGGAGTGAAAGAACTTTAGTGCAATTTCAATTAGATGACAATCAGGTTAGAATCCTCTTATTACGGGTCCACCTACTAATCCAATCGGCCTATAAACTAAAAAAACCCAAATAACAAAGCCCTATTCCTAAATAACCATTTTTAATCCCACTTAACATCCCATAGCCCAACCCATTATTATGTTGGGTGTTGGATTTCTGGTAACAACCGAACACAACTTTTATTCTCCAAACCCTAATTCCACAGCCATTGCTTTCGCCGACCACTCTACTGTCAGCAACCCATTACCCGACTCACATTCTCCATCAATCTACTATTCTAGAATACATTCTTCCAAAATAATGTAGCTTAAACATACCCTAAAAAAATAAAAAAAAATAAAAAATTGGGTTTACATGTAATATTATTTTAATGGAAAATTTGTGGTTGATAAGATGAGAGAAAAATGAATTATAATTTAATGGAGAATAATGGGGGTCAAATAGAATCTCATTTTTTATGAGTTACATTTTTTGTATTTTGCGTATGATTTATGATTTTTTTTTTATTTTTTTTTGTCATCAGTTTCTCTACTATAGCTAAAATAAAAATAATTTATTTTGCTTGATGGACATTAATTATGAAACGTGGAAGGAGATGAGACAAGGAAAATAAAATTGTGTTCTTTTAACAATTTGTCACTTATTTATTATTTAACTTTTTTGCATGTGAACTTTTGGGGAAAAAATTGAAGTTTGAAAGACATCCACGTACCAATGTTCGAAATTTGGACTCTTTTTAGTCATGTCCATGTATCCTACACGTTAGAAAATAAAAGATTCGACCCTTAGATATGTACCTAATTAATACCTGTACCAAGCATCATAGTTTTTGGCTGTTTTTGATGAGGAACTTCACTTCTCCTGCAAACCACCCTCAATAATCTTTTCTTTTTCGTTGAGCATGCATGTGGTTCCTTGCGTAATGGGCTTAGGGGTTTTAGGATGTTACTGAGAAACAGGAAAAGAACAGAATTATTTAATTCTGCTTCAAGTTGATTAAATGAGATAATATAGTGGGCTTGTCAGAGAATTTCATGTTATTTTCCATTATTGACGTAAAACCAACAGCAAACGATTCAAATCATGCTAAAGATAGTTTTGACTGACATAAGCTTTTTGTTTCCTTGACAACACTAGAGATCCAGCATTATGGTGGAAATTATGTTGAAACCTGTCTTTTCAGTTTTATTCGTGACTTTGTTTCTTTTAAAGGTGGGGACTCATGAATGCATGATTGAAGAATCGCACTCCCTTTCTTGTTATTGAATGAGATTAGTAATGTGTGAATCAGTTTCATATTGCCCCTACACCCAACTTCTGCTAATATATACATTTCCCATGATATGTTCGTTTAGGACATTTAGTCGAAGTTCTGAAATAAAACTATCATTTGATTTATTTGACTGGTTTGAAGAATTGTTTAATTTTCTATGCTTCAAGTACAACCACTAGGTAACTTGAGAGCCAACTGAATGCCATGAACTCATATTTCCAGAATCAGTTAATTTCTCATGCATGCTTTAAGATGTTCTCAAATAATGCAATGATTGGGACTTTTACTGGAAATGCTGTGGATAACTAGTTCGCATGCTTTGTAATCAAATTCCCACCCCCCCACCCTCACAACCCAACAATGATGAAATCAACACAGCATTGACCTGCAATCATCTGCATGAGTTTTGAAGATCTGAAACTATTCGCTGATGGGTGTTTTGTCTTGACAGGTATGATGACCAGTTTGTGGTTGCAAATTTTGACAGTGCTCCAACAGCTGATTCAGAATTGGGTGTTTTGTCTTGACAGGTATGATGACCAGTTTGTGGTGGCAAATTTTGACAGTGCGCCGACAGCTGATTCAGAAATCTATAGCAAGCTAAGCACAGGAGATCGTAACGAGCATGAACAACGTGTAAGGGCTAATCAGATACTGCACAACATTTTATATTGTTATTTGTTGACAAATTATGCAGACTCTTCAAAGCATAGATTACCCTCCTTTGTCATCAGTAAGTGTATACAAGTGGTACTCAAAACTGGAAATTCTTTTTAGTACAGAGTTGACAAAGAGTGGGAAAAAAAAA
>CAIGRS010176030.1:0-11059 GCA_903798395.1 Fraxinus floribunda | reverse complement strand
CCCCCCCCCCCCCCTCTTTTTACGATGTTATACTGGGGTCATATCCTTCTTGCAAATGCGAAATCTTGATAGAGATATTTCAATAATTTGTACTAAAATAAATGATAAGGAAATGAAATATAAAAGAATTACTTTAATAATACAAAGTAAATATCAGAAAGGACAATGCAAGATAGGAGACTTACCCGAAATTTGACACAGCAAGCAGCCAGATATATTTTCAAGAATCACAGAATACACTAGTTTTCTAAGGGAGTACAGCTCAAGAAACTTCAGCCTTCTATCTGTGGCAAGAGATCATGATTTTGCTTTACCTTTGGTCTAATTTTCAGCATGAAAAGTGCTTATATTAATGGCAATATTACCTNCACAGAATACACTAGTTTTCTAAGGGAGTACAGCTCAAGAAACTTCAGCCTTCTATCTGTGGCAAGAGATCATGATTTTGCTTTACCTTTGGTCTAATTTTCAGCATGAAAAGTGCTTATATTAATGGCAATATTACCTCCCTCCCACAACTATTACCAACCTTTATTCTCAAGACAAAACAATCTCAAAAATTTATAAATCATAGTGCCTTCACTTCCTTAGAAGATCTGATCAAAATCCTCTCAAACAGATCCAATCTTGCCTCCAATAATTTTAAACCCACATTGCAAAAATCTTCACAGATTCAAGCCAAGATAGTTTGATGATTCTACAATCCAAATTTTAATTTTCACCCAAAAGGCTCTGAAAATTCAATATTAGTAAATATTTACAAGCATTCAACACACATAAGTCCAAGAAGAAAATGGGAAAAAGAAAGCTGGAACTGGAACTTTATTATATGGGTTGGATAAATCTAATTCTAAACCGGCCAAAAAGAGAGATTCATAGGAGAAAACAGGACTAACCCACTTGCTAATATGAAGCAAAAAATTAGGTGTGGGGGCAGCCATTAAAGACTGAAACATTGAAAAACAAAAGAGGGAAGAAAAAGTGGTAGTGTGTGTCTTTTGTGCTTGTGTGTGTGAGAGAGGTTTTGGGGTTTGGGGAGAAGATTCGTATTACAACCTGGTGTACAACAAATCACGGGACATTGATAAACAAATCGTTTATGCGACAAACAGTTTTTTGATAACGAGTTTAACAATCTCTTACATTTAAGTAGGCCTTGCGTGAATAAAAAATGAGAAAATTTCATAATTAGGAGGTTTAGTTTTACCCTTTTTAAATTTAAGAGATAAAGTTTAAAATTTCAAATTTCACATTTTTTCAAATTTTATTTTTAAATTAATTAATTAAACATATATTTTATTAATTGAATATATTAAGGTCACAATTTCATATAATTTGGTCACAAATTCTGTATAATCAGTCACAAATCACAAATTTTACATGTTACAAATTATTTTACAGTCACAATTTAAAAAATTTATAAATCACAATTTGTTCATTGATCACAAATCAGAAATTTTATAAGTCACAAATTATTTCATGGTCACAAATCAGAAATTTTATATGTCACAAATTATTTTACGATGACAATTCAAAAATCTTATAATTCACAATTTGTTCGTCGGTCACAAATAAAAAAATTATACGTCACAACTTATTTATTGATCACAAATCACAAATATTAGAAGTCACGACTTAATAAATAGTCACAAATTGTCAAATTATCGATCATAGATTAACAATTTTTAGGTCACACATCATTTCTTGGTCACAATTTATATTTTTCATTAGTCACGTATTTCTTATTAATTACAGATTAACCAATTTAATGGTCACAAACGACCAAATAATATGTGACCACCACCAAAACTTATGACTACCACCGCACCACTCCTTCACAGCACCACCGCCACCTTCGTCGTCGAACCACCACCAACACCTCCCGACAACATCACAACTAATATCAAACAAATCAACACATCACATAAAAACAAAACCACATCATCACGCCATTCCACCGCCACATCGACAAATCCAAATAATTAATCACAGACACCGTTTGTCCCACTTCGTCACCGTCACTATCACCACCCAACCAACAACCTAACCATGACCATCTCAAACCACAACCACCCTTTCTTTTCTCTGTCGCCACCCAACCAACAACCTAACCACAACAATGTCAAACCACAACCACCCCTTCTCTTCTTCGGCTCCGATTTGCAGCAACCACTACCATAACTTCTCTACCACCGTTGCCAACACGACCAACATGATAACCCAAACCCACCACCACCATGTTACAAACCTGTTGAGAAGAGATCAAAAGAATCAAATACCATAAATGCAGGTTGTTCTCGATCTGTAACACTACTCTGTCCTTGATCTCGCCTGAATATTCCTCACCATCACTACCACTTCACCACCTATGCTATCGGAATCCCATACACACACCATAGACATTATTGGAATCTCACACAACCACAACCACAACCACAACCACCCAACAATCAACAACCACAACCAAAACTACAATCACAACCACATATGAATAGAGAAAAAAATGGTGGAAACCCGATCTGCAGCATTGCGAACAAAGACACTTGGTGCTTCGCTGAGAGTAGTGTCGCGATGCAATGATCCATGGTTGATATGTCCCACGTTGCTAACTGGCACCGATCCTTTCCAAAAACCCCACACCGCGCCGTGTGCGACCCTCATCGCCGACGAGAGGATAGAGAGAGAGCGAGAGAAGAGAGAACACACTGGCGAGGGTTAGAGAGAGAGAGGGGTGGGGTTTGTGATTGAAATTGTGCAGGAAGATTAATTAATATTGAATTGTTATATTTAGTAAAAATATTTATTTATATATTAATTAATTTAAAAAAACTCAGATTTTTGAATTAATAAACATAACCTCTGATTTATGAATTGAGATATTTAAATTTCCACATAAAAAATTTCAAAAAATATGGACCCTCCCCTTATTGTGAGTGTTCGATCAAAGTATTTGTCAACCATTTTCGATAAGTTTAGCAAGATTAAAAATGGATTAATCCTTAGTATTATAGTATATGGCATCTGTTTGTGCAAGCAGGAAGAAAAAAGTGGGACCATCAATCCAAGAAAATGGGGAAGGAAATGAACTTTCCATCGAAGAAAAAAGAGAGTATTAAGGCATTCCATTTTTATTTTCATTTTAATCTCAATAAGTTAAGATTATACACAAACATAAAAATTTCACACGATAAGAAAATCTTACTTATGGCTTTCTGAAATAATCGTACATTTAGAGAATTATACCGACGATTCTCTTATCACATCAGCAATATAAATTTTTTATCTTATCTACCGAAGACAAGATATCAATTTTACATGTATCTATACTACGTAAAATAAAACTTTCAGTGTGGTATAATATCCAAAGAGTGTTAATATATTCGTTAAATGCAAACAATTTATCAATTAAATTAATCGTACTTCACAGGTAATCATTATTTCGATCCCCGAATGCGTCCCTCTTTCCTCTTCACGAAAGAGTCAATTGTTTTGTTTATTCTTGCTTAAGATTTCAATTTTGGATAAGTAGCAACATGCCAGGATTAGGCATAAGTGCACATCAATAAGAGAAGAGTCATAAAATAATTTGACTCGTAAGATGTCGTGCTTCCAACCAATTCAATAGAATACTGAAAGTAAATTATTTTATTATTTGTTGCTTAAGAGTAAGTTTGGCAAAACTTAAAAATATAATTAAGCCTCCTATTCGGTATGAATCAAAGTTTTGATAAAAATCAAAGTTTTGATAAAAATCAAAGTCAACAATTAATTTTAATCACGTATTTTATGAGATTTGTAAAATTTCAACTACGTATTNAAAAAAAAAAAAAAAAAACTCAGCATAGAATGTAATTACTAGTGGAAAAATATTAACACGTCTATTTATAATTAATTTACTTTCTCTTATTAATATTTGTTGTATGTCATGACAGGGTGTCTGATTGCTAATATATATGCAATTATATGAGCTGGTCAACCACCCAAAAACTTTGAAAGATAATTATATTTGCATTATTTTTTTATTTTTTTTTAAAAAAAGGTGTTCATATTATTTAATTTATATGCACCCATTTTTTTTTTTTTTTTTTCGAAAATGCATTTTGTAATAGTGTTTAAAATCTTATGATGGAGAATGTATGATTGAAAAATAAGGAAAAATTTTGAGTTTACATGTAATATTATTTTATTGAAAAATGTGTTATTGAAATAAGATCAAATCACTATTCTATAATACATTTTGATAGAAGAAATTGAGCTCAAACAAGGGCTAAATAAAGAGTAAAATAGTTTGTTTGTATAACTATAAAATTAAAAAAAGTCCTACTTGGAATGTGCCAAACCTTTCTTTTTGGCAGTGTTCTAAAAAGCGTAATGTGTTGTGATGCATGAAGGTCAAACTATCGGCAAAATTAGCTTAGACAGGGAATACGCGTAAAAATAAGTAATAAGGCATTTTCTTATTTTAATATTATTTTAATTTTTAATCAATCAAAAAATTATTTAATAATTAAAAATAATACCTACCAAATATCTAAAATGGATTTATAGGAACTTTATATACTTTTTCAAAAGTTTCCAATAAAAAGGTAAGTTTCAAATGTAAATCAGTTTTTAAGTTTTAACTTGAAAGAATAGTGAAATAATTTTATTTTTTTTTTTAAAAAAAAAGATAATAATGACGCCTAAGCGCGAATTAGGTGCCAGCCACTTGGCTTGGCGTTTCAGCCGCATATCGCGCCTATACACGCATTTTAGAACACTACTTTTGGGCAGCCATGACCAACCAAATATTACAACCGTGGTTGGTTTGATCCAACTAGTTTGACATATCTATCTTTATTTTATATTGACATTTAAAATATGAGACTAAACTTGCTTAATTTAACTCATTCTACTTGTTTATTTTATATCGAATTCGATTAATGAATTAAAGTAAGAGTCTATTTAGTTTAAATTTACTCATTTGAAACACTTATCTCTATTATATATATGAAGCTTTTGTCAACGGTCTAAAAACATACAGAAACATAAAGGGGTGTCTAATTCATGCTAAAAAAGTTAATAGTGGACTTAACTCAATTTACGCCTCTAAATAGAGGTAACAAATTAAAGTGGAGGATGGTGACATGGTCTCACAATGAAGAAGGCCCCAAGGGAGTACTCATCAATGTCTAGATCAATCATGGTGTACCACCTTTTTATCAACGAACACATGGTGATGGGCAATATGTTTTCCCATTAATTACCAATATTACCAAGATATTCTAGTCTAGTCTTCTCAACAAAGCAAATATAATATATACATTATCCCACTTTTAATTTATAAAGGTCATAATAAAGTGGAAACATAATTTTTAATTTGTCCAATGTAACAACACAAATCATAAGTAATGTTGATGTTACTTAAGTGTGGTTCAACGTTCGCAGTCGCTCCGATATTTAGGATTTTTATCATTATCACTTCGACTTTAAAATGAGTATAAAATATAAGGTATCAAGTGGCTCCATCAACTGGAAATTTATGTTCATTGGCCTTTAAATATTGTTGCATTCGATCATTCACTCATCGTCAAGAGATTTTTTAATTGAAATAAAATCTTAAACCAAAATAAAATTCTTAACTAGCCATTAAAAACAGTGACATAGGTTTGTTGACCCTTTTACCCGGCTTTAATAGTACGTTAAAAAAAAAAAAAAACCCTAGTTTCATGTTCTTAAATGACATAAAGTAACTAGCTAATGATTAAACACAAATACCTCGTTTATGTCTTTTGCAGCTAATTTGACTAGTTTGATGTGATTATAGAGGAATAAACAAAGACATTTTTTCAATTCAAAGAATATTACCACTAATCTTTTAAATCAACCAGAATCACATATTTTATGTCATTTGATTTCGTAGAATAAGTAGCCTTTTTGAAAAAAAAAAAAATGATCCAAGAACTATTGAAATGACAAAATAGGAGCATAGGACGGTGGGAAATAATACTTAACGTGGAGGGACCCAAAGTCCCAAAAATCATTCTTTTATTTACTTTTATCATCTAATGATGACTTCAAAATGACAGATTAAATTCGTAAATAAAATGGTTTGATATGACATTGAAGCTAGCAAATGTTATAATTTAAAGTTAAATCGCCGCTCATTTATATAAATTGAGCACAAAATAAATTTAGTCTGCGCATAATGAAGCATATTCAAGATGTACCTTATTCTATACGTATAAATCTTTAGATGATACGTTGATTCTGATGACAATGTAAACTTATAGATAAAAGATTCGATAAAGCTATTCATCAATGTGAGTCATCGTTTTGTACATTTTATCGTGCTCCAGTTTCTTTATGCAGGGCACATTGAAGCGAGTATTTTATGCCAGTGGCAACATTGGGGCCAACTAAAAATGAATCATTCAATTCTAATTGTGTTGATTCATGCCTTAATGACATTTATTCAAAGTTTAAGAGCTCGTTTGGGAGGGATTAAAATTGAAAAATTAGTCGTTATTGTTGACTTTTATTAGATGAGTGGGATCTAATAACGACTATATTTTCAATTTTAATTGAATTTAAATCCCTCCCAAACGGGCTCTAAATTGCTAAAATAATTACATAATTTAATCCAATCCCCTCGCCCCACATTAGGTATAGTGATTGAACCGTTGAAGACAATAGGAAACGAAGAAAATGTTTAATTTTTATTTATATATTCAACGTCGGTTCAAGCTTCCATTGTAAGGCTGAAGAGACTGGACCAATGATATATATATACGTGTGTGTGTGTGTGTGTGTGTTGGTGACTTCTTTTACAACAATTCCTCGAATCTATAAAAAAGGCCAATGTAGAAAGCTATACTCCGTTAAAATCATAATTGTCGTCAAAGTCGAAGGAAGTAGAATTTCCAGATTTTTCAAGACGTGAAAGCAATTTTATAAAGAGTTCGGCCATAGATGGACATTTCTCAAGAACACCAACTTGTGTAAATGTTATTACAATATGATGGGGGTACAAATAATCAAGTGGTAGTGGCTGAAATTATTGACCTCGAAAAATAGCTCCGATACGTGGCCAACAGGATAAGTCTTTAAGTCAGCTCTCCCTTGCACACCGTGGCCTTTCCCGAAGGGGTTGGGAGCGGCCGCGAGCACTCTAACGGTCAAGTCAGTTCAAGGTTCGACTGGAAATAGTCCGCCAACGGTGAAGCGCTCACCGGGAAGTGGTTGATATAAAGTGTAATGATAAAGTGCTAGTATTGAAGGGAAAGGATGATACTTTTAGTTTGTAGTGTAATAGGAAGTAAAAATAGATTCAATCCCTTCTTCTGGTACAAGGATAGAGTATTTATACTAAGGATAGGAAGAGGAGAGCCGTTGGATGCGGAAACGTGTTATCAGATCTTTAGACATCTTAGGTGTCAATCTGTCCCTCTATGAGTTGGCTAGCATTGAATGTCTCTGACAAAGGCAGTTGATTTGATCGTTTGGGTCTTGTCACACGTCCCATCAATCAGTCAAAGATTTGACTTTGGAAAGATCTTTTCTACAAGAGATCTTTGTTGGGGCGAGGCAAAGCAGGTGTAGCGTTGTAGAAGCAGAGTGCAGGCCTTTGCATCCGGGGAGCTTGCGGATGAATTCGGTTCTTCTGTTGGGCGTGCGTTCAGTTCCTTCCTCATGTAACCACTTCAGCATATGCAAGCAGCTCATCCCATGCGCCATCACCTCGGTCACCACGTAGCGTAGTCTGGACCACATCTAATGACACGTCGTGGGTGAGGTGGCGGGTCTGACACAGACCCGTAATAGTAGTCTCACAAGTCCATGTATGGATATTCATATAGTACAAGGACTTTTAACTTGTAGAGCTGGAGTGCATGGGGAAGAACATGGGAGACAAGTGATTGTGCAATGGCGAGAATCTTACTAGGCCTTGATACGAAGCAAAATTGTGGCATTGCCGAAGCTAAGGAAGGAGCCTGGGACCTTTGTTACACTTCTATTGACACGGTCGAGGTAATGGGGACGAGAGCCCCTAGTGGGGGGTCTCTGCATAGATAGGACTTGATAGGTTGGAGTGATAGGGGTTGGCAACTCTGGTTGGAGTTGTTGCAACATCAGGTTCTGCTTTGTCCGAAGTGATGTGTTGACAACTCTGGAGGGAGTTGTTGCAACGTCAGGTCCTGCTCTGGCCGAAGTGATATGACGACTCTCATGGTGTAGCATGGGTTTTTGTGCCAATAATTTGAAAGCTTTCGTATCTTTCCAAGACGCATCAAGGGGACGTCTGCTTGCTTTCAAGGCACGACTCATTTGCCATAAATGGCAATGATGATGGTGGCTCCTATTTCTCAGGACGACGTGTTCAGGTTGTTCCTGAGATTCACCGCTTCATCAGGACTGTCGATATTGGTGACCTTTGATTTCAACGATGATCTTGGCGTCTTAGCTTTGGACGTCCCAGATACGGTTGGAATTGATCCAATGTCTGGGGTGAGTCTCAGGATAACTGTATATGGCCCATCCTTTTTTCATTTGAACCTTTTACCTTTGAGAAAATTGTTTAATCACTAAAGATTCTTTCGTTCTCTGCGTTCTTGCATTTTCTGGTGAGCATCAAAGGCAAACTCCGATGACCACTACCAGACTCCAGCCAGCAACTAGCGTCGTCCGTTACATTAGGTAATACTTGCACATTTTTCGACTTCATCTTCTTTTTTATTTAGAAACCTTCGAAAACCTTGAAATGACGAGTGATTCTTCTGTCGTAAGGGGAGGTGAAGAGGGACGAGGTGATGAGAGTTCTACCCTGAGGGAGCCCATGTTGATATCGCTAGATGAGCTGAGTAGGGCTATTAGGGCCGGGGAGAACATTTGGAAATAGCCAGCTTCTCTTGTAAATACGTCCATATAGTGGGGGGCCTCTAAATACCCCTAAAAAATTACCTCGAAAATGATAGAAAGGTGTAGGAACGTTTTTAGGATCCCTCACAATATTCAATTAATCCGACCAAAACCCCATGAAAGGGCGTGTTATCCCAGGCCAGGGTGCGTTACAGTGAGCAACAACCTATTCCGAGCCGGGTTGAGGCTCCCCTTACTTCCCTTCTTCAGATTAGTGCTTTGGTCCTATGGGTGGGCCCCAACATAGCTCAATCACAACTCATGGTCTTAGATCATAAGGACCTGGATGTTGTGGAGGCGGGCCAGCCTCGAAGTGGACATGCCTTTTAGCACGTTTCACTCCATCTTCTTTCTAAAAAAAATGGTTGGGGGAAAGATAGCAAGGTTTGGTATTACCTAGCCCCATGGAAGTCCCATTCCCCATTCGTGGTTGGGTCACCTTCTTCAATAAAAGGCTGGAAGAGTTCTTGGTTCTAGGCTTTAGGGAGATAGGATACCATGGAGAACGATCCAATGGCACCTCTGACCGTCCTCACTACCTATTCCACTTACAGTAAGTAGTTTACCGATCCGATTTCTTTCAGTACTGGTCTCCCCAAAACTCCATGATAAGCTGATCGACGGTCAACGACCAAAAATTCCATGAAGTGGTGTGCCACCTGGGGCAGAGACCCTATCTCGACAACCAAAGTAATTTTGCCTTTGAGAATGATGCTATCCCCGGTGAACTCGTAGAGGGGTGAGTCCATTGGCGTTAGCTCATGATCTACTGCCATTTTATCAAAGGCCGTACCGAATAGAATGTTGACTAAACTGTCATTATCCACTAGCATGTGTTTTAGCTCATTGGGGGACACCATGGCTCTGACTACTAGGGCATCGTAATGTGGAAAGTGCACACTTGCCGCATCTTCCTGGGTGAATGTAATGGACTCTATAGCTCTGCCACATGTAGATTGGCTCACTATATAGCTAGCCATTGGTGGACTCTTCGCCTCTCCGGTATAATTTCTCTAAGCATTTTTTGATTCACCTTTTACATGGGGTCCTCCAATAATAGTATCAATTTCTCGGATGGGCTGTTGTTCGTCAGAAGCACCTGAGTCCCTCCTGGGGTGCTGTCCGCTCCGGGACCTCTCCCTTTCTTCATTTCTATTATTACGGGGAGAATGTCGCCTCATTTCTCCCCTTCTTGGAGAGTCCCTTTTATGCGCTGCCCTGGTAATGGTTATCCCTTGTGTTATGAGGGTTGCTTGGAGGCCGGTTTATACTTCTACATTCGCTTGTGTCATGACCATAGTAACAATGGAAAGTGAAATAGGGCCGCAGTTCTTCTTGGGACCTACTTCTAGGCCTACCACCTCGACCTCTATTTCTAGAGGTTGATGGTCGTCCAGTGTTCATAGTCGAGTTGCCAATGTTGGGTCCAACATTTTCATAAGCCAAAGTAGGCACTACATTTAGTGTGGCCAGTGCTTGTCTCGAAGTGGGGGCCACAGCGTGTCCGACCTGAGTCCATTGCTGGCTCACTATTTGGGAGGTAGGTCTTTTACCAATCTGCCTCTGAGGTGGAGGGAGTCCATGGGCAGCTCTATTTCTGTGGTCAATCATTGCCTCATTGACAATATCAATTTTCATCATTTTTACCAACTCATCATATGTGGAAGGATTTTTGCTCCGGACATCTCTCCAGAACAAGGTGTTCATGTTCAGACCTCCTTTCAGAGTTGAAAGGGCTTTATTGTCTGTTACTTGTTCGTAATAAGTTATTTTATCAGTGAAGCGAGTAAGGTAGCTCTTCAAGGTCTCCCCTTCTGCTTGCCTCATGTCTTACAAGCGCTGTATAGGAGCTTCTCTCTCTCTTTTCTTGAGAGGTACTGATTTAGGAATGCCTTTTTCAGATCTGGCCAACTCCTTATACTGAGTGGTGCCAATCTGCTATACCACACTTCAGCAGCTCCACCAAGATTTAGATGGAATGCCCTGCATTTCAAAGCCGGCGAGGCGCGCCTTTCTCTGGGTCGTCATTTCCTTCATATCCTTCATAATTGGGAATCTTATGGGGGACAAAGTTATGAGGTATTGGAAAGGTGAGAATCTCCCTGGAGAAGGGAAGATTGTCATCATCACCATCAAGTTCATGTGACTTGCACGGTTCGTC
>CAIGRS010176024.1:0-10273 GCA_903798395.1 Fraxinus floribunda | reverse complement strand
ATTAAATTCTCAAAAACATCACTCTCGATTGGGACAAACTCAATTTTCATTCCCCCCAGACAAAAATCATTCATATGCTAAAGTTAATTTTATCCCTGAAACTATTTCGCTTTTTCCTACAGATTATGTTGTGGGGGAAATCATGTTTTCCCTACAAATAATTTTTTGTGTGAAAAGAATATTTGAGAAAACATGGTACAAATTATTTTCTAGACTAAACCTTGTATTTCTTTACACATTCTTTTCGTAAGGAAAGCATATTTGTTGTTGGCTATTAATTGTCTCGACAATGAAAGAATTCATAGGGGAAATTAAATTATTTTCATATATTGTATTTGTTATTTATATTGTAGTAATTTCTTTAACCTTATTTAAAATAATATAAAGACACAAGAATACAATAAATTAATTAAAACCTATAGTGTCAATCAATGTAATATTGAATCCAAAATATTTCACCAAAACACAACTAAAAACCATTCATACTAAGTACGGTTACATCTAAACTTAAAAGGGATATAAAAAACATACTCTGTATCCATTACTTGCTACAAACAAGCCATCGGTTGACTACTACAAGATGTGAATGGAGAGCCTTTTTAACATCTCGTCTATTCAAGTAATTTATAGTTTCATCCTTCACACATACATCTAGACTCTGTGACTTGCTGTAGCTCGAAAGGAAACAAGCCATTGAGTTAAAATAAGGAAATAACGAACTAAACGAATAGTATTGTAGTTAAATGAAAGGACTATACCTTAGGACTAAGAATTTTGGATTTTGAGAGCACGGACAATATATAGACATCGAGAGTAACATCGTATTTGTCAACAAATTTACTGGTCGTAACAAGGTTCATTACTCTGGAATATTCTAGTGATATAGCGCCTTCATAGTATTCACTAACATATCATGAATAATTGCAAGCACACGTGAATAATTTGTATGTTGTATCTTATATCAATCTATAAGACCACAAATACTCAACCCTTGAATTAAAGCATCTCTGCTAGCCGGGGAATATGGTGGCCTAGTGATTAACAATAAGCACCTTCAGGATTTATCTCTTCATAATTTCATTCAATTAATAAAAATTGAAAATTTCAGACACCAAGAGATATACCAGCATAGCCTTCTCCATGATATACAAGCTTACATACCTGTATTTTGGGAATTTGAGGAACCATGTTTGCAAGAACACCAAGTTGTCCCTGGCTATATTAAGAAATAAACACAGACAACTAAGTTAGACTCTTGTCCCATGTCCAACAAGAAAACAAAAACAGTAAATAGAACTTGGCACAAAAAGCACAAGCTTCCAAGTTTCTACTCCATTAGGAATTCTTTTCTTTTAAATAAATGGTGAAAAGGCCATGTAAAGAATTCAGAAAGAAGAAAGATAGTACTTTTTTACACCTTTTTTTCCTTCTGAAAATGGTTGCTTACCATGTCTTTCTAGAAAGGAAAAAAGATCAAAGAATTGAAAATTCCTTAATCAAGACTCAGGAGTGGAAAAACATGCCCGTGATTTTGTCATTTACACCTTCATAAGTGGAAGAATCAGCAGAATAAGAGGATCCCACTCCAATTGGAGATTCCAAATACAGTATATTTGCTTCTGCAAATCAATAATTTTGGTAACAAAATATTACACACCTTTTCTAAGTGATCTTGAAAATATGAATACTCACAAAATAGACCAGTAAAGCACCTCTATTCCAGCTATATTCATTCATGATTAGCACATTCCCACTTGGCCTAAATGGCCAATTTTTAGAAATGGCTCCAACCCCCAATGATGAAAAACAGGCCCTGCAATCAAGAACCATCAAAACTTCAAAAAATTACACTCAAGAGAACAAGTTCTAAACAATGTGTGAGAATTTGACTTCCATTTAACCAGGAACAAGAGGTTTAGAAGCTGGATCCACTTCAGCTTCCACAAAATGGTAAAAAAGGGTTCTCTGTTTCTTCTAATCAATAGTTAAATAACCAGCAAACTGCTGGAAACTCGCTTGAGGCTGTCGGGATAATTGAGTGACTTTTTCAGATGATGACAAAGTCGAGTAAGACTGGACTTCCGAGAAAAAAGAACAGTTGTAGTAATAAAGCTAAAGCTATGGCCAATGCCGTGGTTTTACATTGTAAAGATGCCATGACTTTGATTTCAGTATATGGAGCAACGAAATATATATAGAGCTGAGGAAACTAAAATGCTACTCAGTTGGAAAGCATTATAGAAAAGATGGAGCCCCCTTCTTTTATTGTCATTACTGTATTAACTTTTTTTCTGTTTTAGGGACTTTGGTGTGGGTTTGAAAGAGTGAAGGTGTTCGTCCTGAATGACTTGGCCCTCTCTGTATGTATATGAGCTTCTACTGACTATATTGAATTCAAATTGTAGGTTCTTTTTTCGGGCTTGGGCTTGGTAAATTGAACTGTATTCGACAGTATCCAAAGCACTAGATTATATCAAACTAAAACTAAAAAACTGAAATCTTATCAATTATAGTGTCATGTTCTATTCAATATTACATACCAAAAGTTCCCTAATTATGTAAGTGGTCCCTATCCCACTTTTTTCTTGTTCTTGGTTTCATACCAAAGGTAAGATTTCCCAAAATTTGACAATAGCACAGTGCCAATGGAAAACTGGTGATTTTTGGTAGTAAGTTAAGACAGTTTGTAGGAATATTTTCTATTATCAGAAAACTGGAAATTACTGGCAGTAAGTTAAGACAGTTGAATGAGCATTTTATAATAGGTACCCTAAAAATAATGTGGTAGAATAAGGTTCAATGGAAACTAGAGCCAAAAGGGACAGAACAAAGATTCTATCTCATAAATTGGCTGAAACACAACTTTAGTCAAAAGTTAAGGAAGCAAAACATTATATAATTTGGAACCCATAGCCTTTTCAATCAAGTTTGAACCATCACTTTACTGTAGATCTATGATAATGCCATACAATCCAATAAATGAATTGATAGCAACCCAATAAACGAATTTATAGCAATCAAATAACCCAATTTGTATTTCACAATATTTCCCTACAAATTGATATGTTGGGAACAATAGCATATATTACTTGAAACATTCAACTCACAGTACATGCTAAACATATATATAGAATGCATAATATAAAACCATCCATTTATAGTCAAATGTTTTCAACCTATCAGTACCAACTATAATATATATGAAGCATAAATGAAAGCCATTGACAGAATATGAAAACCATGAAAACCGAAATGTACAGTAAGTAAAACTGGAGCTTTTCTTCCCTGTTTAATGGCTGAAAATGTTTGGCTCAAGAACAGCTTCCATGTTTATGCAAATCACCTTCCATAGAGAGCTAGAGAACTAGCTAGAACATCCCTCACTTGGCTTGGATCATCGATCAAGAGATCTCCCAAAATAGCCAAGATTTCCACCAACAATCGAACCCAAAACCACCAGAGAAACTCACTCTTTACCACTATTTCAGGCCTAAGAATATACCAAGGTTTCCTCAGTCAATGGGCTCACTGGTCAATTTTGATATAGGGAAGAAGAAGTAGGAAATGTGGAACTCAACTCTCTGCCTTCTAACAAAACAAAGGAAAGGTACACTATATGGAAAGAAGAGAAAGTGAGAGAGTGTTTGGCGTACTAGAGAAGCCACCAATTTGAATTCAAAAGTCAATGCCCAAAGATATCTAATAGGATTAGATCTCAACCATTCATTCAATCCAATGGTCAAAAATAATTCCAAGGAAGCACAATGAATGAGAACCACTGGAGCCCGCATGATAACGATCCAACGAATAAAAACCAATAAATGACACCTCTAAGCTGTCTCTAGCATTGAATTGGGTCGTTAGGTTACTGGTTTCGACGATTGATGGCTGATTGAAGGTGGCCGGAAGGTAATTTTGTGGCGGAACGCCGGAACAGAGTAGAAATTAAGAAAAGGAAAGGGCAAAGAAGAAAGGAAACGTGGGGAAGAAAGGGAAAATAGAAGAAAAAAGAAAAGGAAAGGTGAAAAAAAATGTGGAAATACTTTTCTTTAATTTCTATTTTCGTTTTCAATTATCTTTTCATTTCAAATATGCATTTCGTAGGAACGGGACTAAAAAAACAAATAAAAATTGAAATTTCTCCCACTAATTATTAGCCTATGAGTATCAAATATTTTTGTCGGGCAAAAGATATATCTTGTCCATCAAATTTTTGTCGAAAAAAATATATTTTTTGTGGACACAAATCCTACCACTATTGAAAATTTTGAAGCAAATCATAGCCCTACGAAACGTAATTTTTGTGGGAAAAAGTTAATCTGTCCCCAAATCTCAATTTGTCTTTCAAAACTTGGTAGGGAAATTTCAAATATGTGTAAACCTGATGTAGCAATTATGATTGGCAAATGTAGAAATTGAAATTATTAAGCTTTTAACAACTAACTACAAAATATATCTAAATGTGTTACTACATAAATTTATTCACGAATTCAGTAATTAGTTCTCACATCGCATCTTTTGATGATATTTTATCGATTCTCAAAACATATATACTAGATCTTCATTTCACCTATTTCATAAATTATGATATTCATAACCAATATCATCGCATCACAATATGTAGCGTTACCTTCACTTTGGCAAAGATGATCTTCAGAAGAAAATCCCAATTTATGAAAAATTTAAAAAAGTAACTAAAGAACATGACATAGCGGAAGAAGATGGATGAAAACTGAACATGAAGATCAATCCGAAAATGATTTCATTTTTTTCTTTGAACTATTTGTCCAACCTATCAAATATAACATCAGAGTTTGAATTAGTATGAAATTTCATTTTTTGAATTACGTAGTATATTTATATAGTTTTTCCTGTTTTGCTAAAATTAATCTTACGGCATGTAGACAAACGAAGATGCAATTACTAGTAATATATTCATGTCTAACGACCTAAAGAGAGTTTTGTGACAATATTTTTGAATTGTCCCATCCGGCAATTCTTCAAATTGGAAATAAATTGGGATTACCAAAAGCAAGTAAATAAAATTGCATTAAATAGAATGACCCGTGTTTGGCACTCATTCTCATTCTCATTCTTATTTTTTTCTCTTATTTCATTCCAACCACACATTATTCCAATAAAATAATATTACATATAAATCTAAAACTTCTTATAACTTTTCCACCACACATTTTCCCATCAATCACTATTCTAAAAATTTTTATCCTCAAAAAATGAGTGTCAAACACACCCGAAAACTCCCAAGTAGACAATAAACAAAAGCAAAGCAAATACAATCATGCTACATGAGCATCATCGTTGACATCTTCGATCACGCTGTGCCACACGGCAACACATCATTTCAAGAGTGTCATTCATGATGTACACTCAACAGTGTACATTTGACATTTCCCAAGCAAATATTTAGAAACCAAACAGTTGAGCTGACATTAAACAAATTAAACAGTTGAGGATAATTTGACAATACCACAGTATCTTAGATAATGACTGAAAATTTCAAATGAATATTAAACTGTGGAACGTCAATAAAACCTCCAATTCTAAGGCAATGTGCATAACAAATATATTTCAACGACACATTCATCAATAAAATAATATTACAAAAATTCAAAAATTTTAATTCCTTTTAACCACATATATTTTTCATCAAATCATTATGCCAAAGTTTATAAATTATAATAATTGAGGCCAACCGCACGCATGCACAAGCGCATTGCAGCTTCAAGTGTATATCAAATGCAAGTTAATGACTTGTTCGATTTTGATTTAAATCATATTTTAAGCTAATTCAAAGACAATCAATCAATATTAACCAAATATTTTATAGGTCCCATGACTTTTTAATCACAATTGAATTATTATTTTTATTTTTTTTTATCAAAATCTACTAAAAATATAATTTTAATCCTCACCATACATGGACTTATATTATATAATCACGATTTCTTCACCACCGACTCATCCGGCTTTTGTGCATTGTAACCGTTACCAAGATTAACTAAACTCATTTCTCGTCGATTCCTTTGCTTCCTTCGTATCATTCACTTCCTGTGTGCAAATAAAATTTCAAAATCCAAACCCATTCAAAACTAAAAAAACTAACAAGGAAAATATCATTAAAAAAAGGGTCAACTTTGAATTTTTTTTCCATTAGGAAGAAAAGATGAAGGAGAAGAAAGAGCCCACATCGAAGCAAAAGCTCTCCTTATTTCAGCCATATTTCTAATCAGATCTTAAAAATTCAAAATTCTAATCAAGAAAATTTTTTATTGGATTTGGAGAGAGGGAGAGAGAGTAGAATAATTAAAGATTATGTCAATATCAATAAGATTTAAGAACAATTTTTAGTAAATAATACATTAAAAACATAAACAGTTTCTTAATTTATCAAAAAAACATTTGTTAATAAAAATAATAATAAATTCTTTCAAAACAAAATAAAAGTTCAAAAATTTGTTAATATTATAAAAGAATAAGAATTTCCCCTTCATCATGGTAAGTAAAGGATTGTGTTTACCACACCCAAAAGATTTGGAATCATATTTTTACTATCCCCTGATGTTAATAGAAACCACAGCTCAGGTTAAAAAATGAATTGATAGCAACCCAATAAACGAATTTATAGCAATCAAATAATCCAATTTGCATTTCACAATGTTTTCCTACAAATTGATAACAACCCAACAAATAAAAATCAATAAACGATACCTCTAAGATATCTCTGGCACTAATTTTGGTCGTTAGGTTATTGGGCTCGACGGCTGATGGCTGATTGAAGGTGGCCGGATGGTAATCTTGTGGCAGAACGCGGAACAGAGAAGAAATTAAGAAAAGGGAAGGGAGAAGAAGAAATGAAACGTGGGGAAGAAAAAAAAAGAAAAAAGAATAAAAAGAAAAAAGGAATAAAGGAAAAGGAAATAAATAAAAGGAAAGGAAATGTGTTTGATTAATATAGAAAGATATCTTCTACAAAAGAAATTATTTTTCTTGTTTTGACGAAAGCAAAAACCTACTTTTCGTGGGTACCGCTATTGAAAATTTTGAAACAAATCAAAGTCCTACGAAGCATATTGAAATTGTATTTTCCAGTAGTATGGCCGGAGTTTCTTACTTCCCAAACGGATGTTTCTACATCTATATATAAACGCTGGTTTATCAAGAATACTTTTTGTGTAGAAAAGTGAATCCCTTCACAAACCTCAATTTGTTTCTCAAAAATTGGTAGGAAAAGTGTAAATTTCTTGTAGTGTTTAAAGAAAGAATTAATTAATTATTTCGATTATTTGTTTGAACAACTTCATGAAATCGATGGCATCGACCCAAACATGGTCACCACTCCCAATATATTTTTCGGGGGGCCTTTTTCAATGACAATTAAAGAACTAGAACGTGAAGAACATGGTTCGCTTTTCATTCTCGATTTTCTTTACCTTCAACTCAGCAAAAGAATGGGGTTATCAACAAGGTCAAGAGGATAAAAGTATTGGCCACATGGGTAAATGTAATCATTACCAATAACTTCTAAGATGTTGACTCTGAATCCTTCAATTAGTCCATGAGAACAATTTGAAATTCAAGAACCGGCAAAAAGTCATATGCACGTACAAGATTCGGATTGCTTAGTAGTCTAGTCCACCATCATAGAAGATTTGATCTCTAGCTTTGAATCGAATTGGCTCTTATAAGTTCACTTTAACGCATTTTGCGTTTATGAATAAGTTAACAAATTACATACCTTCATCCACAAAAAAAATAAAAAAATAATGACATGTATATGTTTGATCACCACAAATATTTATTAAATTAAATTATCAAAAACATCACTCTTGACTTTGATAGCAATAGAACTACACAATACGATTGCATAAGCCCTAAGAGATGAAGTATAAATCCAAGGAAATCAAGAACCATTAACACAAATCAGTGGTTTACATAAAAAATTACAAGGTATTGATAATTTAAAATAGAATGGAAAAAAAATACACCTGATTACTTAGAAAAAAGAGAGAAAAAATGTGACAGAATAGAGTTCAATGGAAACTAGAGCCAAAAGGGAATACACAAAACAATGACAAAACAAAGTCACAGAACAAAGACTCTATTTTATGAATTGGTTGAAATACAACTTTAATAAGAAGTTAAGGAAACAAAACATTATGATAATTTGGATACCACAACACTTTAAATCGAGTTTGAACCTTCACTTTACTGTAGATCTATGATATTGCCACAATCTAATAAATGAATTGATAGCAACCCAATAAACAAATTTATAGCAATCAAATAACCCAATTTGCATTTCACAATGTTTCCCTACAAATTGATAACAACCTAACAAATAAAAATCAATAAACGATACCTCTAAGATATCTCTGGCACTAAATTGGGTCGTTAGGTTACTGGGCTCGACGGCTGATGGCTGATTGAAGGTGGCCGGACGGTAATCTTGTCGCGGAACGCAGAACAGATAAGAAATTAAGAAAATGGAAGGGAGAAGAAGAAAGGAAACGTGGGGAAGAAAAAATGGAAAATAGAATAAAAAGAAAAAAAGGAATAAAGGAAAAGGAAAGAAACAAAAGGAAAGGAAATGTGTTGATCAATATAGAAAGATATCTTCTAGAAAAGAAATTGTTTTTCTTGTTTTGACGAAAGCAAAAACCTACTTTTTGTGGGTACCGCTATTGAAAATCTTGGAGCAAATCAAAGTCCTACGAAACATATTGAAATCGTACTTTCCAGTATATGGCTGGAGTTTCTTACTTCCCAAACAGATGTTTCTACATCTACATATAAACGCAGGTTTATCAAGAATACTTTTTGTGTAGAAAAGTGAATCCGTCTACAAATCTCAATTTGTTTTCCAAAAATTGGTAGGGAAAGTGTAAATTTCTTGTAGTGTTTAAAGTAAGAATCAATTAATTATTTTGATGATTTGTTTGAACAACTTCATGAAATCGATGGCATCGACCCAAACATGGTCACCACTCCCAATATATTTTCCAGGGGACCTTTTTCAATGACAATTGCCAGAATAAAGAACTAGAACGTGAAGAACATGGTTCACCTTTCATTCTCGATTTTCTTTACCTTCAACACAGCAAAAGTGATGGGGTAATCAGCAAGGTCAAGAGGATAAAAGTTTTGGCCACATGGGTAAATGTAATCCTTACCAATAACTTCTAAGATGTTGACTCTGAATCCTTCAATTAGTCCATGAGAACAATTTGAAATTCAAGAACCAGCAAAATGCCATATGCATGTACAAGATTGGGATTACCTAGTAGTCTAGTCCACCTTCATAGAAGATTTGATCTCTAGCTTTGAATCGAATTGGCTCTTAGAAGTTCACTTTAACGCATTTTGCGTTTATGAATAGGTCAACAAATTACATACCTTCATCCACACAAAAAAATAATGACATGTATATGTTTGATCACCTATTAAATTCTCAAAAACATCACTCTTGACTTTGATATCAATAGAAAGCCCTAAGAGATGAAGTATAAATCCAAGGAAATCAAGAACCATTAACACAAATCAGTGGTTTACATAAAAATTACAAGGTATTGATAGTTTAAAATAGAATGGAAAAGAAAAAATACACCTGATTACATAGAAAAAACAGAGAAAAAAATGTGATAGAATAAGGTTCAATGGAAACTAGAGCCAAAAGGGAAATATACAAAACAAAGACACAGAACAAAGACTCTATTTCATGAATTGGTTGAAACACAACTTTAATAAGAAGTTAAGGAAACAAAACATTATGATAATTTGGAACCCACAACACTTTAAATCGAGTTTGAACCTTCACTTTACCGTAGATCTATGATATTGCTACAATCCAATAAATGAATTGATAGCAACCCAATAAACGAATATATAGCAATCAAATAACCTAATTTGCATTTCACAATGTTTCCGTACAAATTGATAACAACCTAACAAATAAAAATCAATAAACGATACCTCTAAGATATCTCTGGCACTAATTTGGGTCGTTAGTTTACTGGGCTCGACGGCTGATGGCTGATTGAAGGTAGCCGGATGGTAATCTTGTGGCGGAACGCGGAACAGAGAAGAAATTAAGAAAAGGGAAGGGAGAAGAAGAAAGGAAACGTGGAGAAGAAAAAAAAGGAAAATAGAATAAAAAGAAAAAGGAATAAAGGAAAAGGAAAGAAATAAAAGGGAAGGAAATGTGTTTGATTAATATAGAAAGATATCTTCTAGAAAAGAAATTGTTTTTCTTGTT
>CAIGRS010175988.1:0-10190 GCA_903798395.1 Fraxinus floribunda | reverse complement strand
GTTCCACAATTCATGTTCTTAGCTAAGTGAGACTCTGTATATACTATTTAAAGAGATTGGTGTTGGAGATAAGAGTATGAAGTTTTCATTATTGTAGTTTTGGTTTATTTATATTTCTGAAGGTGATTTTAATGAGGACATCACCTATATATGTTATGTTTTGGGCTACTTCTACTTATGTTCATTTAGATTAATTGGCCTTGTTGTCTTTGGGGCCCAAGGCCCCTTTCTCTTTAGGTTTGTTTTCCTTTATATAATTGGTATTGTAAGTTTGAAAACTCGGACTGAGATTTGACGTTAACAGGCTTGCTGCCCATGGTTTTCTTCTCACCTTCTCTGGTATTCTTTCTTCTCCCTTCTCTTCTAGTTTTTTCCTTCTTCTCTGGTTCTTTCCTTTCTTCCTGTGCTTCTCTTCCCCTGCTGTTCTTCTTCTTATTCCCTGTCTACTGCTTCTCTGACCTCAGTTACATCATTTTGATGCTACATCAGATTTGTTACTTCAACTTGTTTAGAAGCATGAATTGTTTGAAAACTTATACTCTAATTAAGCATATCCTTTTAGTTAGAATTAGTTGTCATACCTTAAATAGGATTTGCATCTAGTATAAATATGATTGATTAGTCGATTTTCAATTTGGTATCATGGCAAGGAAACCAAAAAAATTCAGAAATTACCTTCTCTCTACCAAACTCTAGTAGAACCATAAGCATGGGATTCTAAAGTACTTCTTCGGCATTGAAGTATCTCTGTCAAAGCATGTGCCTCTTCTTTCCCAAGAAAAGTATATAATAGATCTCTTGGCAGAATTCAGCAAGTCGGCTTGTGAGCCTGTAAGCACTCGTATTGAGGTGACCATGGCCTATCTATCTACCCTGGTCAAACTTTGACTAAGAGAGATATCAAATACTAGTAGGAAGTTGATCTAACTCGCACCAAAACTTGAACTGTTATATGCAATGTGTGTTGAGTCAATTTATGCATAATTTGAGTGACTGAAATATGAATGCAACAAATTGTATTTTGGCGTATTTAAATTCCCCTCTGGGGAAGAATATTTTGTTCTTTAAACATGGGCATGCATATATTGTGGGTTATACATATTCAGACTTTGCTTGTTCGAGATTGGATAGGAAGTCTATGTCAGGTATGCATCATTTGTTGACTGCAATTTGGTGATTTGGAGGAGTATAGACAAAATGTGGTATCACTGTCTAGACTACGCTCTTAATCATTCAACTACCGAACTTACGTGGCCGACATTCTTCTTGGTGAGGTTGGGTTTGGTCCAAAGAATCTCACGGTGCTTTCATGTGATAACAAAACAGCTACTCATATAGCAAATAACCCAGTACAACATGGTCAAACCAAGCATGTTGAACTTGACAGGAAGTACATCGAGGACAGGTTCTCTAAATTAAGAGTGTGGATTAATTGGTTGATAGTATGACTTGTGTTGTTGTTAACGGACCATTCTTTACAGCATTATCCAAATTGGACATGTGTGATAATGCAGCAACTTGAGAGGAGTTAGAATGTGTAGATGTTTGTATCAATTATATTTCTTATTTAGCTAGGAATTAACATAATAATAGAATTAGTTGTCCCCCTTAAATATGATTTGTATCTTTTATAAATATGATTGGGTAGATTAATAAAATTATTCAGCCTATTATCAATTCTTTAGTTTATAAATGTCGCCGCTTGCCAGTGTAGGATCTACATTTAAATCAACAAATGATAATCTCTCTTTCTTTTTGTTCTTTTTTTATTTTTTTTTCTTTTTTGGGGTGGGTGGGTTATTTTCCTAGGTATTGGATGTGTGGTAAAATAGAAACTCTTTATTCCTCCAATATGCAATTTACATTAATTATCTTTAAGCAATGGAGTTCATTGTCATGCATAATTAGAGATTTTGAGTATCCTTCTATTCCTCTGAATGTTTATACCAATTTCATCACTCATCTATGCCGAAGAAGTATAAAATTAATATAATTAGGAGACTTGAAGGAAAATTATAGATGAAGCTGCAGTTGGAGAATGAAAGGATTTCATCTACCTTATGACTAACGACTTAATCCTTTTTTGTAGAATGCAATAAGGTTCATGGAATGATTTTATAATACAGTTTATTTTAATTGGCACAACTACATTGGAAGCTAGGAGAGACTGTCAACATCAGAATGTGCTAATTCTTGATTGATCCTATCCTAATTGTTACTTTGTTACTTGAAAAAATTCCTCTTCATGCAGAGTGCTGACTGATTAAAATTGCAGAAATTTTGCAGGGCATTTGCTTGACAGCAATGGATTGCAGAGAGGATCTGAGCAATGGACCAATGAACAATCTTTCCATCAACCAACTATGGGTGATGGAGTTACTTCCTTTAGTTCAGAAGGTAATCTTCCATATACCCTTCTGACAGATTAATGCATCTTCTTCTTTTGCAACGTATAATAAAAGTTCTGCCTTCAGAAGAGGGTCCTGGAATAGATGGCTTTCAAATTATTGGGGAGGCTAAACCAGGATGTAAACTCTTAGGCTGTGGATATCCTGTACGCGGAACTTCTCTTTGTATGTTCCAGGTATGATCAATATTACTCATATGTAATGGCTATATATTTCAAGTTCCCTGTATTGATAAGTTAAATTTTTTGGTCACCAATTTTTCTCTACTTATTAGTGGGTTCGCCATTATCCGGATGGAACTAGACAGTACATCGAGGGTAAGTATATTAATGTCTTCTCATTAATATACTTAATATCCAATGACAATACTTTATTTGCATTTAAAATCTCTATTACCTCTATTTTTGTGTTTGTATCAGGGGCCACTAATCCAGATTATGTAGTGACAGCTGATGATGTGGACAAACTTATAGCCGTTGAATGCATACCAATGAATGAACAAGGACAACAGGTATATGAACTTATATTTTGTACATTATGGGTCATGCAGTTGAATGCCTTAACAGTTCCGAAGGTGCTATATGATCAATTCAATATCCAATGAGAAAGTTTGTATGATTTATTTAGTAAAATTTTCATATATATTCAATGTTGAGTGATGCATTCGTTGTTCCAAAATTACCCTTGAATTGACATGGTACTAATAGGACAGATTTGGATTATTGAAAATAACACACAAATTTGCAAGAATTTAATCCTTCCATCCCTTATTTTGGTAAAGGGTATGATTGCATTCGAATTTTCCATAATTGTAAAGATGGATCAAATGGAGTGACAAAGAATCCGATATAGACTCCCCCAATTAGTTTATTGTTGTTGCCTATTAAGCATTATTTTCTGAAGGATACTTTGATTAATAAATTCGTGTTTCTTATTAAAAATAAAAATAAAAAAAACAATACCTCTCATCCAAGGAAACTTAAATATTTATAGGTTTAAGATCAAATTCTATATGTCTATCTCTTCTATTTTTTATTTTTTATTTTTAAATAGTTTCTAATTAATGCACCTTCCACTTTATACAGAATGCTAAACTTCTTACTTAAAACACCAATTTGTCATTTTCAGGGTTATATTNCTCATCCAAGGAAACTTAAATATTTATAGGTTTAAGATCAAATTCTATATGTCTATCTCTTCTATTTTTTATTTTTTATTTTTAAATAGTTTCTAATTAATGCACCTTCCACTTTATACAGAATGCTAAACTTCTTACTTAAAACACCAATTTGTCATTTTCAGGGTTATATTGTGAGAGTTTTTGCCAATGATCACAACAAGATAACATGTGGTAAGTGCAATTTCATTGAAAGACAAGAATCCATTTCAGTCCTTGAAACCTTGACTTTGAAAATAATTGGTGGCCATTTCATATGTTTGTACAATAAACTGCTCTATTACAATTTTTTGACTGCTTGAGGAAGTTGGTAGTTTAATGTCTTAATCGTATTTCAGAGAATAGCTTTTGTATATAACCTTTTTACTAGTGTGTATGGCTTCATTTGTGCCTGTTACTTTATCTTCTCCTTGAAACTCTAATAACGCAAGTGATTGTAGATTGTAACTGAAGGAAGGATCCCTTCAAGAGTGGAAGGCATTAGTATATATGAAAAATATAACTATGCTGCGTAACATTCACAAAGGAAACACTTCTTGCCTCTGTGTTTGCTTAATATGTTTAAGTCAGGTTTATTTATTATTAACTCATTGTTTAAGTGAACAACAAATCACAAATACATAGCTAAGAACCTCATTTCAATTTATCTTTCCATTTAGTAGTAGTCTACACAATATATTGGACTTGGTTCTTATCTTGATACGTAGCACAACATTTCCAGAAAATAATTTTGTAGTTACCAATTGTGATGTGTTCCTGTTCATTTGTAAATGAAGAAAATATATATATATATATATATATGTGTGTGTGTGTGTGTGTGTGTGTGTGATATATATGTTCATGTTATGACGTAAAAGGTACATCTTTGTACGACTCAAATGTATAACCATGCCCGCTCTTTATCATCTGCTGAGTTGTTGTTAGACCCCAATCGCTTGCCAATCTACTTTTGTGATTGTGTTGGGAATAATAGAAAAAATAATTCCTATTTAAAATTGCCAAAAGGAGTATAAATCTTTTGTAATTTTATATAATGTTCTTAGGGTAGATTGGATAGTACTATAAGATATAAATGTAAGCTAAGTTCCTGTTTATTATAATGTTTTCTCTAGTCAAATACTGTGTTCCAAACATGCTTTTTTTGTTTAACCTTTTCTTCTGTGTTCCACAACTAATTTCCAAATTGATTTTCAAGTGCAATTAATTAACAATTGTGCATAGAGGTTAACCTTTAATGTGGAAACCCACCATAAACACCATTTCTCCAGCCCCTTCCCCTAACCAAAAGGAGGAAATTAAGAATAAACTGCAAATAGCGGCTATCATTCCAATTGGTTTTTTGCATGTTTTTTTTTACTGAAATATTATGTGACAGTTGCCTGTCAAAATGAATGTTATCTGATGAGTGGTTTACTATACTCAGACGAAGAGATGCAAGAGGAGATTGATACTTATCTTTCCGAAGGCCAGGCAACATTCAGAGTCCAAACACTGGTAGGTTTTACTTAAGCACACATTGAGTTCTTAAAGCAAGTGTTATTTTTTTTTCCCCCCACAAGTAGCATCTTGGCATTCCTGCTTTCTCTTTGTTGTGGAGAAACTTTTCTTGTAAGCTTTGCCACTGTCACTGCAAACCACTCCTTTGCCTCCTTCCAATTATGTTGAGGCCAAAGCCACATATAAGAATGATGAGGCAAACCTAGTATCACCACTTCTCTTAATCAGAGTCTAATATAAGATTTTAAACTTGATATCAACAGAAAGGACATGTGAATACACAAATAATATTCTATTGCTAGAATTTAAGAGTTGTGTCATACTGTCATAATTAATTGCTTTATATCTATCAAATTCTTCTGAAGACATGATTTATAAACTTCCGTTGGAATTCCCAGAAATGTAGAACTACTCATATATATCTCGTTTCTGATATCACAGTAATATTTTAGGTTGAGAAAATGGTATGTGTAGACATTTTAAGGTCCTTGTTAACGTTTCCAGGACATATGCTTATGTATACCCTATGTCCATGTTTATAAATTATATTTGATTGGTAACTAATAATGCTTCAAAGTTTTCAGCTATGTTCTTTTAATATATTATTGATCAGCTACTTACTTGAAGATTCAACAGTTAGATTCTTCCGAGAACTGGGAGCCAACAACTTTACTTTTGTGGCGCTCGGGCTTTCAAGTTAAGGTTGATAAAACTCAAGCCGTGTTAATTGCAGAGAAATATTCTAAAGATGTTTTGGTAAGTCCTTGCGTCCAATGACCTTGAGCCAAGTAAAATTTTAAAAAGCTCTGCTACAACAATTAAAATAAGTGATTGACTTGTTAGAATTCATGTATTGCTTAGGATGTGTCTTGGATCGATAGAAGTGAGCTTATTGTATATTTGTATTTCAGATTTTATGCACTTGTATTTCTTTATAATGAACACAAATATTTGCTGCTACCAAGAACTTCTTGTTACTACCGAGATCCTTCAAAAGGATTGCTATACACAAATTCAGATTTAACGGAGTTTCCTAGCAAAGAAGATTATGCATGATCACACACCAGAGGTTTGGAGGAGACCAAACCCAAGCTTGGGGGTGGGCACTTTGATGAACTTCGTTTAATATTAACATTTATTATGTAAAATAACTTGAAAGGAGAGGCATGCCTTATGGTGCTATTTGAATTTGTAATTGTTGGATTTACAAACTGTAAGAGAATAGATTGGACACCTCCTGTGTGATGCTCCTTTCTTACATTTGCAGATCAAAATACCCGGTGGCCTCTCAGCACAGTTTGTTTTGACATGTTCAAATGGCTCATCATATCCCTTCAGCACAAATGAGGATATTCGGTAACACCAATTTCACTTCTCAAGTCTTTGTCATATTTTTTGGATCATGATTTTCTTTTTCCTTTTAAATCAAAAGCATACTTGTCTTTCTTACTTGTGTGGTTTCTGTGATGATTGCAATTTTGAATCTTTAACTTCCTTTGAGTTAAGGTTAGAAAATTGAATTACATTCGTTTTCTAAAGATACAGAGGCAGCAAGTCAAATTAAAACTCAAGTTAGACTTCTCCACTGCTTAACAAGATGTCATCCAGGGAAAAAAGGTTCATCCTATCAAAAATAATATAGACAAAATATACATGCATAATTTAAAAATATTTTGCAGGAAATTCATAAACACTAGACTGTTCTTTCCCGCTTTGGACCTTTTTAAGAAGTTATATGTTTACGAAAAAACTTTGTTCAAATACTTTGTTAGTTTGGACAAACTAGCAATGATTTGACAAAAATGCACCATTACAAATCTTATGACATGCACGTTTTTGTCTTTTTGTTTGTTTTTGAGATTTTCTATCCCTTGGACTTGTCATTTTCTTTATAACTCCTTTGTTGTTGGGTCAATATACTGGTTGGCAAGCAAAAAAATTAGTTCATATATTTTACTTTCTTCCATGAATTAGAGATTTCTAACAAGATGCTATTTTATTTTCCATATAGAATAAGAGATACACTCGTGCTGACGATGAGAATATTCCAGAGTAAGGTATTCTTTCCTGCATGTTATTATAGCTTGGCATATTTCTGTGTAGCACTTAAAACTAATTTCTTTTGCTGCCATTATAACGAATCTATCAATGCTTAAATTTACAAATCAGTCTCTTTATCTACTCTTTGACATTGAGCTTGTAGGTTAAATTGATAGTTCTGTTCAACAGGAAGTAGTAAAGATTCAACGAGGGAAATTACATTAATGATGAGCTTTGAGTTTTTTCTTTGTTGCATCGTTGTCTACAGAAAAGAGCAAGTGTTACAGCCCTCCAAAAATTGGTCAATTTCTATTTATGTCATCTGGATTGTGTTTTTAAGTATTAGAGATTAATTGTTTGTGTAATTTAAAGCCCGCCTTTGGTGAGGGTATATAACAGAGATATTCTACTATTGAGTGCAATTTCATATTGTTTTGTTTTGGCTTCTAGCAGACTTTGGATGAAAAGAGGAAGGGAGCATGACCGGTATTTTTCACGATAGGTGCAGTGTTTGTAGCCATTCTTCATTCTTTGTTGGGAAAACGAAAAGGCTATAATGTTTATAGCTACATATAGTTTTGTTTTGTTTTGTTTTGAATCCGAATATGTAGTCAAATATATAGTTCATTTGTTTTCGTGTTTTGTTGTAACAATTTATTGTACAGGATCACATTTTTGACTAAGTAACAGGATATTTTTTCTGCAATATGGCGTATAGATCCTTATTTTGTCCTCTTACCCCTGCAATATATATAAAGATTCATCGACTTGGGCTTAGGTTATAGTTCTTGATACTGATTTGTGTTGTCTTGTTGGGGTGTTTTGTAGTTGATTCCACTTTCATACACGAAGCAGAAACATTCTGTTTTCATTTTTGAAACTATGGAAATGTGCATTCTGGCTCAAGTTACTTAGAAACTGGCTTGAGTGTGAATCATGTCAAGTTTGAATGATTTTTCTTTTTCTTTTGTTGAAATTGTTTTCTCAATAAATTTAGAGTCAAATATATGAAATCTCTCTCAATACTTTGTTCATTTCATTTTTGAATTTACCAAGTGTTGCAGAAGTTAGCAGTCTGATTAAAACTATTTAAATCTTACCGTTTATCTATGCAGTAGTCAGAAAAGTTGCTCGACTTTATAGCATCACTAACGGTGGTGTAAATTGGCATCTTTAAAATCGCTTTTGCATCCTTATTTATCTTTTGATAGATCTAAATTCAAATTCTGGTCACACTTTTTGCCTTTTGTGGATGCAAAAAAATATGTAAAATTTATATATTTATATACTTTTGCTGGGAAATGCAATTTGCATTTCATTTGCATCTCTTCATTTGGGAGATTTTTCACCACTTACAAATTAGATTCAAGTACAAGAGAGGCGATGCCTTAATTGAAGGGACTGAATGCGCAGTTTGTTTCAAGTGAATTTCAAGAAAATGACTCTCTTAGACTAATGCCGAAGTGATCAAACTAAAAACATTTCCTAGCAACGGCGTTAAAAATTTATTTGCTAAAATTATATACTGTAAGTGCACGGATCGCGTTCAAGTAATAGAGTAGACTTTTTGAGTTCGGGTTGTCAATCTCTCGAGGAATATTTACTCTCGAGTACACAACTTTAGTCAATTTAATTTTAACAATAAAAACAAATACAATAAAATTTGATTTTGGAAAATAAGGAAAATTAACTAAAATCTATAATGTAAGAAAACATAAACAATTGGAAATTTTGGAGGAAAAACGTTGTTGTGATTCACGGTTTCGCTTAACTACCGTCTAATTAATTTCTCCACAAGCCATTAATAAATTACTTATTTACGATGTTAGACCCGATTTTTTAAATTTAGTTAATTACCTCTCTCGAGCGAAATTAACCATAATTGATTGGTTAACTTACTATATCTCTATGTCGATTAAAATCAAACAATTGCATTAAATATTTGTGAAAATAGCTCAATGGGTTACCTGGGGTTAGAGGTATATCTCTATCCCCTACACAAACCTAAGGTATCTATTATTTGATCTAAAATGTACAATTGAACGATGTACAAATCACTAAAATCAATCATTTGATTGGCCAAATAAATGAATGGCATTCAACACAATAATAAATACACATGAAAATAAGTATTTCAACATTAAAAAGCAAATATTAAAAGTTAAGTTAAGTTACTACCATAAATCTCAACACAAATAACTAGCCGATTTTATACAAATGACAAAAAAGAGAATATTTATAACAATACATTACAAATATGACAAAATAATGGATAAAATACAAAGCTATAGATAAAACCCTTTTTTGAAACTTGGCCTTGATTTCCCCAAATATTTCTTCAAATTCTCGAATGTATTATCCTTGTACTTTTAATTTGTATCCCAAAATACCAAGAAATTGGAAAGGAAAAGAAAAGAAAGAACCAGCAGAGAGGAGAAGAAGAAGAAGAAGAACAGACATGCAACTACTGGGTTTTTAAACCCTATTCAGAAATTGTAGCTTTGGTCCTCAAAGTTTAGGACAAATGGCAAAAAGTCCAAGATTTTTACAAGTGGCGCCTAGGCGCCAACTTTATGTCCAAAACAATTTTTCAGTTTTAATTTTGCAATCATGTCCCTAGGCAATTGCACGTCAAGTCTCTCAACTTTTATCTTGTACAACTTGGTCATTAAATTTTGACTTTTATATCAATTATGCCCTTCATAAATTGCATCCAAGATCCTTCAACTTTTTGCTTTTGCTCACTTTGGTCCTCACATTCACAATTTTGCACACCTTTTGTCCATTTCTTCCTCCTTTTGTCTTGTTGTATTTCCATTGGGTGATTTTTACCTACATAGCAACAATTACTTAATTGTGAGTAGAAATTTCCTAATTTTTATCAATAATAAACATATTTAGGTATTAAATTAGTGTGCAAAAACACACTTATCAGTAGGAAAGATGTAAGTGTTATGCCCTAGGTCCAATCAACTTTGGACATAAACACTTTTAATGTATACATAACCGATGCATATTTATGGCAACATCTATTATTTAATCGAATTAATATTCTAATTAATTAAATA
>CAIGRS010175975.1:0-14935 GCA_903798395.1 Fraxinus floribunda | reverse complement strand
TACGTTAATTTGTATATGTTACAAATAAAATGCCATTAGTTATATTTATGTAGTGTTGCTGTAAATGTTAAAAAATTTAATTATGGTACGGAACCGAATGAAATCGAACCGAACTCGAACGGTTCCATAATTATATTTGGACCTGACGAATCCATTTATTAAATACCCGAAAAATTTTAGAACCGAACCGAACAAAACCGACCCACGGACACCCTACATGCATGTCACGCTTTCTTGGAAATTCTCGTCTCTGTTTTCTCTCTTTCAAATCTTCAAATTAGAGCAAAATCCAGAAAGCTCAAACTTCAACGAATAAACCTAATTACTTGTCAACTCTTGAGTTAATTACTAGAAAACCCAACCTTTTGATTCCGTGAGAGAGGTTTGAATTATTTGAAGGATAAGCAATATGATCCTCAGAAAGTACGGTCGTCGGAATCGAAGCTTGACAAGGAGCTGTTCGGAGAGTAACGGCTTCGACGATGTTTATGCGGACTGTCTTTCCCAAGAATGCCCTCAAGATGCTTACGATTTTGCGTACTCGTCTCAGGGCTCCGCCCAGTGTCACTGGCCTGATTCATATGGTTTCAACTCATCGCAGGAGACAAGGCAATTGACGATTTTGGGTGCAAGAAATGGTGGGGAATGTGAGGATTCTGATGGTGTTTTATGGAAACCCAAGAAAGTGAAGGTGTTCGACGTTGAATCGGAGCCAAATGTATCGAAGCAGGACATGAGGGAATTGGCTATTTTGCCTGGGACGGGTGGCCAGGAAAATGGGGTGTTTGAGTTTACTGATGGGGATTTTCTGAAATCGAAGAAGGCCAAGAATGTTGATATGGATCCCTATGGATTGAATTTATCGCAGGAGTCTGACGAAATGGCAGTTTGGCCTCCCAGAAAGAGCAGTGATAATTGGTTTTCTTGGGACTGCGATGTGATTTCTGGAAAAAATAAGGTGGATAGTAGAGAAAACGGGGTTTTGCAGAAAAATAAGAATAAGAATAATAAGAAGAAGGCAGTGAAAGCAAAGGAGTTGGGATCAGATGTAGTGGGGCTGCCTGCGACCTTGATGGAGACTCAAGAGTTTGGGGAGATGATGGAGCACATGGATGAGGTGAATTTCGCACTAGATGGGTTGAAGAAGGGGCAGCCTGTCAGGATTCGAAGGGCGAGTCTACTCTCATTTCTATCAATATGTGGAACTGCTCAGCAGCGGCGGCTGTTGAGGGCTCATGGGTAACTAAATACTTTATTTTTGTCTAACTTATTTGAGTTACCGTGATAAATACTTATTTATCTATTGGCCTAATTTTAAGAATTTTTGGTCTACAAGCCGTGTGCATCAAAATCTTTTTAAAAGAGGAAAGAATTGATGATTATGTGAATTTTCAAGGTTTGACGCCTGATTATGTTGTTGTTTTCTCTAGTTATATTGGGATGGTATTCAGATTATGTGAACCATTAGTATATACAGAGCATAAGAAATTCACTGACCAATAATAATAATAATTAATGAGAACTAATAGGTGGGAGTATTCAAGATTTCATGATACTTTCTTGAGATCTATATTTCTATGATGGCATGTCTCGTGCTTGATTTCTTGGGGCCAATTTTAGGTTCAAAGCATTTGGGATTTTTTTATACAGGAAACTGGAAAATTGCCTGTAAGAATTCTCCAAATATTTTTAGGATTTTCCAGATGTTATAGAAACGTCATTTTAGTATTATTCAACACACTTTAATTCCGAAAAATCGATATGTGCTTCTATAGTTTTTAACTTCATTTCAGCTTAAAAATGTTAGGGATTGACTTATAAATTATCATTGTATAAGTGTTTAAAAATGTTAAATCAAGTTTCGAGGCATTTAACCTCTATGAGGTGAGGTGTAAGCCTCGAGATGCCTTGATGCAGAACCCTCAACATAAACCTACATAATAATTCAAAATATTAAAAATACACAATTGTACTTCTAATAAACCATAAACCGTCTAAGAAGTCCATATCAAAACATTTCAACAAATTTTAGAGTTCAATTTGCTGCTGAAAACATGAATGGATTAACATGATAAAAAATAATGAAATAACCCAGTAATAATTACATAACAAGAGTACTAATAAACCAGTGAACTAAAAAAGCCCCTGTTTGGTATTCATTAAAATCTAGATTTTAATCTCAGTTAAAGTCAAAAATTCATTTTAACCACATATTTTATGGTCCCACAACTTCTCAACCACACATTTCATAACTTCTATCAAAATCTACTACAAATTTGATTTTAATCCTTACCAAACAAGGGCTTAATCTAATGAAACAAGTGCCTAAATGTTTAACAATTTTGCTTGCTTAGACGATAAAATAAAAGAATACCCTGAAAAGAGAGGAAAAAAAGAGACAGCAATATAAATATAAAAGAAAGTGAAAGAAGAGTGAAGTTACGTGTCACAAGTCTTTCGTCACCGGTCACGGGTCATCAGCTGAAAAGTTGCAACATCACTCGGTGGGTTATCACTCTTCAGTTGTAGGAGTAGAGGGCTAGGCCACGCTTGGTTTTCACTTTGTTCTTTTTATCTTATCTTCAATTTCCTTTTGTCTTTAGGGGGTACGGTTGTGTTGAAAACAACCAGACCCTTAAAACATTATAAAATATGAAAACCAGCCCAAAAAGCCGAGGTTGGTAACAAGAATAGCTCATAAGGATCAACACTTTGGAATGGTATTCTTGAAAGGGTGGAGATGAGGTTAGCGGGGTGGAAGCGTAGTTATCTGTTAAAAGGAGGCCGTCTTACTCTTATCAAATCCACACTTTCTGACTTTGTATAATTGGTTTAACGCAACGACTAGCAATCTTATAGAGGGGCTGCCTAACTTCATATATTTTCTTTCTTGTTCAAATTGATAATACACTCCCTGTGTATTCTTTTTGATTAATGAAATTTCCTGAATATTTATCAAAAAAAAAATTAGAAGGGTCTATTTATTCTTTGAAATTTGTAATACCCTTTTTATAAAAAAAATCAAGTTAAATGGTTAATGGTCATTCAGTGACTCTGTACAGACCAATACAAAAATTTCATGCCAAATATCATGCATGTATAGAAACAGTTAGGGTCCCTCAACCTATTTGAAATAGTAAAATCTGTAGGCAATAAAATATAACTGTCTGTGAGNAAAAAAAATCAAGTTAAATGGTTAATGGTCATTCAGTGACTCTGTACAGACCAATACAAAAATTTCATGCCAAATATCATGCATGTATAGAAACAGTTAGGGTCCCTCAACCTATTTGAAATAGTAAAATCTGTAGGCAATAAAATATAACTGTCTGTGAGGTGAAAGCAATGGTCAAGAGGTCTGAATTTGTAAAGCTGAAAGTCTTTGGTTATTTTCCTATTGGGGAAAATCATTATACTTTTAATGTCAAATCATAATGAACTAGGACAAAAATAAGGCATCTGTTCGAGCTATTCTTTGCTGTCAAGGTAATTGCAATTAACAATTCATCTTGTTATTACATTTCCGTCCCCTTTGTCCATCCCATGGGGTCTTTGCCATTTCCCAAAATAGAGGTGAAAGAAGAAACATGCACTTTTCATCTTTTGTTAGGGAGAAAGTATGAGATGGTGTTTTATTGTGGGAATCTATTGATCAGTGGTCACTTTATATTTCACATGTACACAATTTGAATATGTAGATAATTGGGTGAAAATTCTGTCATTTTTATTTTCGGCTATCAAATCATTAATAGTTGTTTATTGTGTTCTTTGTAACTTGCTGAGATCTTTCTTAGGATGGCCAAAACTATTATTCATGTGGTTTCGGAACTGAGTTTTGATGACCCCCCCAGCAACCTTGCTGCCTCTGCTCTATTCTACATCCTGACAAGTGATGTAAGTTGTTTTTTATTCTGCAGTTATTTCTGATGGTAGTAGGCTTTATTGGGATTTAATTACTGGTTTCAATCTAATAGCTTCTGTTTTTTTACACTGCCCATAATTGCTAAATTCAAAATGGATAAGAATTTCCAAATTTTTTACTCAAGAGTTAAGTGTCATCTTGTTCAAGTTCCTTAAAGAGAGTCTTAGGCATTCTACATAATCTATGATTTAGACAATGCACGAATCTTTTAGGAGGATTGGGTTTTTTACTAATCACAAAAATAATAGAGAAGAGGAATAAATGTACCTTAGCATTTATGAGAGGAAGAAATGATATAGTATTATATCATGTTGGTGACAACACTGACCATGCCCCTGTTTGAGCTCCATTTTTAAAAATAAGTTTTGTAAAAAGAATTTTTTCTGGAGAATGTATAGTTAAAAAGGTGGCAAAAGTTTAAGGTTTACGTGCAAAATTATTTTATTAGGAGAATGTGGTTGAAAACGAGTTTAGGGAAAAGTGAGTTTTAAAGAATGGGGATCAAACATGGGCTTACACTGCTTTTGGTTTGAAATTGATCTTCTGGGTTTTGATTTCCTTGTGTTAAAAAATGTTCATTTTATCTCCACAATTTTAGATCCTTAGACACACCTTGTTAAAGTGAGTAAATATTTTACTGCAAAAATGCAACAACGGTAGGCGGTAGCTACTTACACTAGGAGGGTTAGCTCTAAGATATTTATTGTATTAAAAGAATGAGTTCTTGAAACGTGGTATAAAATGTATGAGATAGCATTGCACTTATTTTGCTTTCCTAAGTCTCGTGCCAAGGCAACTCAAGTGTTAATTTTGGATTGCACCATATTGTTGCACCAGTGTGTCACATGAAGAAATGAACTCAAAGAAAAACTGGATTACATACTCTGGGGAAGAAATTTCGAAGTTTTCCAAGTTTCTAGTTGCGTGTTATGAAAAGACAGTTGTACTGGTTGTCTATACGTGATGTTTGGATTTTTTTTTCTTGCCTGTGGTATTAGATTTTGACTATTTCAAGTTGTGCGGTGCAAACTGACAGTTGTGCTGGTTGCTCTACATATCATTGTGTTCAATTTGTTTTTTGCCTATAGTTTTAGATTTCAATTAGATATTGAATTTGGACATCTATGATCTATCAACACTTCTTAAGAGAGCCTTGTATTTTCTTGAATTCTCGCTCTTTCAGGGTCAAGATGATCATCTTCTGGATTCTCACAGTTGCATTCACTTTTTGATAAGAATGTTGAAACCACTCGAATCCGATGCTGCCAAAGAAAAGACACTGACCATTGGTAGCAAGCTGCTGGGCATTTGCAAAGATGCTGGTATCTTACAAGACTCGGCCAATGGACCAGATTCAAGCTCTGCTGCAATATTTCTCAAGGTTCAGGAGATTCTTATCAATTGCAAGGAAATGAAGCCAAGGGATAAAAAATATAATGAAGAGGATAGACCTGAGTTGACTCCGAAATGGATTAGTTTGCTGACAATGGAAAAAGCTTGTTTATCTATAGTCTCTATTGAAGGTTTATTCAACTTTTTGCTTTTTTGCCAAGATGGATAAATATTTGTTGTTTGGTAGTTATAAATTTGTGAGATTAAGTTGATTATGTGCAGACCTTTACTTATTCATGCTAGTAGGAGTTTTACGACTGTCAGTGACAAATTTGCTAAAGCTTTTGGACACCCTTAGAAGGCGTTTGACTCTTTCCTTTGTATACAGTTCATGCCTCGGAATGTGCATCTCCTTATTTTCTTTTCTTCTTGCTGACATGTGACTTTCTTTTTGAATTCTGCATTTCTTTTATTTTCTTTTCTTCTTGCTGACGTGTGACCTTTCTGCATGTCTTTCTCCTATTCCACCTTTCCTTCTCCTTTCCGTCAATTGATCCTTTTGCTACTCCAGAAAAACTCGAGTGCTGCGCATGACCGCTACTCCTTCAGATTTTTTTTTTTGCTTCTGCAATTAAACTATCAGACTTCCTGTCCCGTTTTTGTCATGCATGATCGATATTTAATGCGCTATCATTGTTTTCTGCTTCTAACTACAAATGAAGGAATGTTTATCTTCCTCTGAAATACTGTTTGCATACAAATCTCTGCGTGCCGTTGCATCTTACCAAAAAACTTGTAATAATGTCACATAATTTTCAATTTATGACTTATTTAGCTTGTTTTTGGTGCCATCTTTCCGTGCAATGTATTTAAACCTTTATTATTTTTTCCATTGCCCTTTTTCTTTGATTTGAATTTATACAGACACCTCAGGCACTGTCCGGAAATCTGGGGGCAACTTCAAGGAAAAATTAAGAGAGTTTGGAGGACTTGCTGCGGTATTTGAATTGGCGAGAAATTGTCATTCCGTAATGGAGGTGTGACCTGTATGTTGTTCTCATTTTATGTTACTATTGTATCTGATAAGGCCTAGCTCATCATTACAGTCTTACAGAGTTTAAAAGAGACGCCTGCCCGAGTATAAGATATTCTGATAAAGAGTGGGAAACCAAGTATCTGTTCTAGAAGTTACACAATGATTGAGCTTATAACCAGTGAAAATTGTGACTACTAGTTTGAAAGATCACTTTGTTGCATAACTGATTGACCAAAAACCGAAGAAGATTTATGCAGGTTCTCACAATAAGCTTGAAAATTTTGACCATAGTTTATGAACTGGTTTTTGAACTAGCACTTAGAGATGGCTTGACAATTGTACCATCTTCTTAGTATTTGTTTTCACTAAAATTTATGTTAATTCTTGTCTAGGTATATGCTACATGCAGGTCCTGAATATTTTTCTGTCATCCTTCGTGTATATCATTTGACAAAAATTGAAGTTATAAACCCATAGCTTTTGATGAATCACGGTTCTCTTCTTTGAATATTATTTACTATTTTTAACATGATGCACGTACATGTACAGCAATTAATTTGTTGAATGTAAGAGTGGATAAAAAAGGGTGGAAAAATAATGTGGGTGACTTTCCAATGATATGAAGGAAAGGGAAGAGGTCTTCTTTTACCATTCTTTTCGAAGGGATTTCTCTAGTTTTACCTTTTTTCCTTTTAGCTATGAGGAGAAGGGGGAATGCGGACCCTTCATCGAGCCTTGCAAATCCTTTTCATTGGAAATGACTGAATGAGATGGGTTTCTACTTCTGAATCACTTTTTTTCTGGAAAAGGGCAACGGCACTTCGTAATGCACACAAGATGTGTGTTCGTTAGTGCTTAAAATCCAATTAAAATTGAAAATATAATTGTTATTGGGTCTCACTCGTCTAATAAAAGTTAATAATAACGGCTAGTTTTTCAATTTTAATCTCTACCAAACGGGCTCTAAAACTTGCATCCTATTTCTGAGGAAAATCGTTGTGTTCCCTTACATTTGTTCTCTTTGCTCCCTGTCAAATGGACAAGGTATTTAGCTTTTGCTGTACCAGAGTGAAATTATGGAAACTGATAGTACCTGACATGAAGATTGAAAGTGTGAAGCTACCAAAATAATGATGTGAATTCTTGGACCTTTCCGAGATTTGTCTGAAACCCTAGTGGAGCCTTTAATGTTAAGGGAGTTATATTCATATCACCTGGTAGAACCTGTTGGATTTGAGCTTGAAATTTCTTATCGGCAGCCTCTCCTGTATTTTCTGCCTGTTCTTCACCCCCACAAGTTTAGAAAAAAAATAGTGGCTTTGTTAAGCCCTGTTTGGGTTGGGTTCCGTTAAAAACAATTTTTGGAGAAAAATGTATTTTGGAATAGCATTTTTGGAGAATGCGTGGTTAAAAAATAAGAAAGTTTTGGATTTACATGTAATATTATTTTATTGGAAAATGTGTGGTTGAAAAGAAGAAAGAAAAAAATGCATTTTGGAATGAAATGGAGCCCAAACAGGGGCTAAATTTCTCCTCTACCTTGAAAGGCGTTTCTTGTGGAGGTAAATAAATTGGCCATAGATGCGAAATACTAGAATATTGCACCTTCTTGTGAGCCAGTTAAATAAGATTTCTTTTTTGTTTATAGAAGTTATATTTTCTAAAATTCATTAACTTTATGCAGGGATGGTTAGAACAGAGTCCGTCTTTAGTGCTGGATTCGAAAGATGTTGTGGGGCTAGAAAGCCTAGTACTGCTTTTGAAATGTTTAAAAATCATGGAAAATGCCACTTTTCTTAGCAAAGATAATCAGGTACTGAGCTTGAATCTGGATTTCTGCATTATTGACAACATCATCTTTTATTTGCTCCCTACCCTTCTAAATGATCTCCGAATTTGTTTTTAAATTTGGTTATAAAATACAGTGCCATTTGCTTGGGATGAAAGGAAACTTTCACATTCATCGAGCTCCACATATGTTCACAAAATTGATTCTAAGTATCGTTAAGATTCTCTCAGGTATCTTATACTGATAGACTGCCCCCTAGAATTTTTTTTATTTCTTTATTTTAAGTTATCCTGATTGGTTCCTTTGTAATAGCCGCACAATAGACTTGATGATTGCGTTTATTGCAGTTAGTGTTCTCAATATATGTTTCATGATAGGTGTTTCCATACTGAGAAATTCAAGGGGGAGTTCTCAAGATGAAAAACTATGTGGAATTTGTAACGGGAGGGCAAATTCTTCTGAAAGGCCTTTAATTACATATGGTAAAGGTACATGTTCTAAGTTTCTCTTGATATATATATCATCCTTGTTAAAAGAGCTTATGCTATAAAGTGAAAATAATAGCAGGTATTTCGCATTTGCAATGCGATTATTTGCAACAATATTGTTTATTCTTGAAATTAGAAATTGACTATGATAAAGATACTCAGTCTAAATCTCACTTGATATTTATACTCCACTGTGTTAAGATAGCTTATGCTTCAAATTAAAAGTGAATAGCGGGCATTTCACAATAGCAATGCAAGTATTTGGAATGGTAAGTTTATTTTTGAAAATTAGAAGTTCAGTTGTTTTTCTTCTGAAATTGCAGTGGGCAAAGTTGAGAGGTCTTTCAGTCCTTGCACAGGGTGTGGTTGCATGGACTCTGAGAAACTCTTTAGTGCATCTCAAGAAGATCGATGCATTAGTTCTGATCAGCAAGGATATTCTAAATCCAGTATGGAAACTACTAACATAGCTTCTGATCCTTGGTTGCTGAATATGAGAATTGAGTCCTCCACATCCGGGTCATGCAGTGGAACATCAGGGAATTCAATCAATGGTGTATCCTTGAGAAATAATGGTTCAGAATTGAAAGTTGGTATTGGCAAGAGAGAGAGAGTCTCTGAAGGTGCCAGCCTTGATTTAGTTGAGGACAGTCAGGATCCTTTCGCTTTTCATGACGATGAATTTGATGAACTCTCGAAGTGGGACTCATTATCTGGAAGGAGAAAGAAATCTCGAACTGAAAATAGGGGGGCAACATTGAGTGACCATGAAGACAGGTGTCACTCTCGACTGATGTCAAACCAACAAGAAACAAGCAATTTGGAAAATCATTGTTCTCAGGAAGCCTCTTGTTCATCCACTGCTGATGAAAACAAGTCCGATCTTCTGGCGGATTGTCTTCTTACGGCTGTCAAGGTAATTTAAAATTTCAATTTGTCACTTTAAAGAAATGAGTTTTCCTCGAGTTTCCCATGGAAGACTAAGGATTAAGAGTTATATTAGCTCTTTCTAGAGAAATCCTATATTGTATCTGGGAGTTATTTCATGTTGTGTGTCATAAGGTTATTATAGATCCATCAAGTTCAACTGAAAACTGTTGCTGAGCCCTTTCCTTTTATGTTCTTCTCAGTTTTTTCCTTCTTCAACAGTGCACATTCTTTTCATTTGTTTTCTTAGCTTAGAAAGGAGATTTATGTTCTTCTTTTGCTTGATTTTCCTGTACTTTGTTTTGTCTGGATGATTGTTTTATGGTTTTGTGCATGTTATCGCGTGTTCATGCATCAGCACTCTGGAAATTACTGAGTTTCCTTTTTATTAATATGCAGGTTCTGATGAACTTAACCAATGACAATCCTGAGGGTTGTCGGCAAATTGCTGCCTGTGGGGGGCTGGAAACACTGTCTTCACTGATTGCTGGTCACTTTCCATCCTTCAGCTTATCATCATCTCCCTTAAGGGAAAATAGTTTCTCATCTAAATCAATTGTGGAGACTAACCAAGAGAATTACCCCCATCTCACTGATCACGAGCTAGACTTTCTTGTTGCTATTTTGGGCTTGCTTGTGAATTTGGTGGAGAAGGATTGCCGCAACAGGTAAATTGTTCCCTGTTTCTCTGCATCTTTTGTTTGTAAGTTTGGACTTTGGTGGAATGGATGATTATTATTTCATTGTTTTACTAACGATATTTTCTATTGGAAGTGAGAACTTGATGTATCTTCCTTACATTCGGACAATATATAAATAGAATTTGACTGAGATGAGAATGTTAAGATGGGTTTATGGTTAAACAAGAAAGTAAATAGAAATTGGCAAAAAATATTTGTGAATTGGTTAATATAGCACCTATGAAAATAAGTTGTTAAGAGGATCAGTTTAGATGGGTTTGGACACCTCCAAAGAGAAGGATATGCTAGATGTACCAGGTATGAGAAGTGATGGAACTATTACTAATGTAAGCTCAGAGAAATTGGTCATTCAAAAATTGGATAGTACGAGTTTTTAAGAGAATTTAAAACTTCGCAGGTCATCCAAAAATTCCACAGTATGAGTTTTAAGGAGGATTTGAACCTTTGCAGTTTAACTTTGCAAATGACCTTTGATGGAGTGGGATGGAAGATCCATATAGTGGAGGAAACTGGCATAGGAAAGCCTGACAATTGTGCACCACAGTATTATTGTTTCTATTCGGTTTTGTTCGCCTTGATGGCATGAATTGAACAAGATCCAGGCAATCAGAAGAAGGGAATTGTTACTGGCTACCACCATATAGACTTTCCATGACATAAGGGTGCAAGATGAGATCCTCAATGCATTGAATTTGCACGTTCTTTGCATTCATGTATTGAGGACATGTCACCCAGTGGGAACTGGTTTACTAACTACACATCTTCAATTTTTTCCCATATTCTACACTTCTACTCAATAATTATTGTCATCATAAGGGAAAAAAGTAATCATATATAACAATGATTTTCCAGTTGTCTGATTATGTAAAATCTCTAAAGAATGAGCATAATTCAAAGTCATGATTTTTGTTGGCTGTACATTATTTTGGCCGTCAGCAAAGTTTTACGAACTGACTATCATAGTAAATCGGTTTGCATTTTCACCTACTTTGAATGGTTCTGACCCTTGCCAGGCAACCTTGGCTTGTGTTAACTCGAATTTTTTTATTTAAGGGTTAGAAAAATTAGTGTCTTAGTCTTATCTATCATTGCAGATCATGGCTTGCGACAAGTAGTGTTTCATTACCGAGCTTGGAAGGGATGGAGGAGGACCGTAAGGATGTAATTCCTTTATTGTGCTCTATCTTTTTGGCTAATCAAGGGGCTGGTGAGGCCACTGGAGAAGGAAAATGTTTGTCCTGGGTGAGTAAACTGGTGTCATTTTATTATGTATTATTTCCATCCCTTGATTCATCTTTTCTATGTTGAAAGTATAGCTTTAGTTGCATGGCAATTTGAGCCAAGAGAGAGAATGGATTTTTTTTATTTTTTTAAAGTTTTATTGCCTTTATCCCTATAAATTATGAGAAATAATTATCTTCTATTTGAGCGAGTTGATTTTTTCTTCTAAAATCCTAAAGGAGAATCATACCATTATACTCTAACCTATTGCCCGAGTAGTAAGTTGGTCTCCTAGTTTAAAAAGGAGTAAGTTGGTCCTCGAATTGTAGTTGTAAGGTCAGTCCCAATGATGGAAACTGTTATAAATCTGGATGTTTGTGCAGCTATAATGGAAGTTTGGAGATCAACAAGAATGTGTTTTGAAGTTAGGACCCACTCTCTACTAGATGAATAGGTTGGGGACCCCTGGTCTAATTTTCCTTTTTAGTAATATAGAGATGAATAATTTGTTTCTACAAGTTTTTGAGAGCCATTAGCAGATGCCAACGGAACTCAGATTATTTTTATTTTTAAAAATGATGCGAATGCATTACCATCTACAAATATGCAGGGAATACAATGTATTTATGGCTGACATCTATGTGCAAAATGTGATTATGCAGGATGATGAAGATGCCTTGTTACAGGGAGAGAGGGAAGCTGAAAAAATGATTGTAGAAGCTTATGCAGCTCTTCTTCTTGCATTCCTTTCTACTGAAAGGTTAGTACACCTTCATCGGCTTTATCCTTTTCCTACATAACTATTGACTACTGTTCTCATAAATCATTTTTTTTGTTTTTTTTTCCTTTCTTTTTTTATACTCTCGATTACCAGTAAGAGCATACATAATGCCATTGCTGAATGTCTTCCAGACCACAACCTGGCAATACTCGTTCCGGTGTTGGAAAGATTTGTGGTTTGTATTTCTTATGCAACTCTTTAGTTAAATAGCTCGTGGATTCGTAGAGTATGAACTTGGTCATTCATATTATCGTTTTTTGGTTCTTCCAGGAATTTCATACGACACTGAACATGATATCACCGGAGACGCACAAAACTGTGCTGGAAGTAATCGAATCATGCAGAATCCGATGAGAGCTCGAATTATCCCTGTAAATGACGCTGAAAAGAGTGATTGATTTGTGCAGGGTGAATTATCAAACTAGCCACCAGAGCGCTCCATCGTCGCTTGATATTTGTCCCGCTGCTCATGTATTTCCAGCTGCAATTCACCGTTCAAGTTGGAGTCGAAGATGATTGTGTAGGAAAAATATAGCACTTATATGTAATTCAATAGTTTATAGTTTATATAGAGGTTTCCCGTTCATGTTCTGTCCCACAAGTTTAGATACAGAAACTTAAACAAGATATATCTTAGTTTATCAAAACACGAGATCCCAATGTCTCATTCAAACTCGCAACATTTCCCCCGTTACTTAGTAGAATGTTCAAGAAAGTAGAAGGGGCTATTGAAGAGAAATGATCAGCTATGACCTGTGAGGAAGTTCAGGATAAGCTCATTCACATGTTCAGGGAATTGCTCTTGAACAAAATGAGTTCCTTCTGGTATGTAGATAATGTCCAAATTGGGGACAAATTTTTTCGCCTCTCCGCTCCTTGTGTATTCCTCTATTCCTGGGAACTCGAAAACATAATCCTTCTCGCCCATTATTAGAAGAGCTGGAACTTCAACTTTCGGAATTGGTATATTATAAAGTTCACTCTTGTGATCAAGAAATGCCCTAAAACAGAGCGAAAGTCAATCAGAAAAGCAATTTCACACAAGTAAATAATTTTGACTAAGCGTTAGTAAGGAAAAAGTAAATTATCCAACCCTGTTTTGTCTAAGTAACTTCATGGTTTTTAGGATAAGTAAAGATACTTTTACGGCTTAGCCAAACGTTCTCTTTCTTGAAACAATTTTCGCAAACTTTTCTTCATTTTTTATTAAAAATCTTTCCTATTTTGAATCAACCAGGTATCTATTCGCATAAGCGCCCATAGTTATATTATCATAAGAATTGACGCGAGAGCGCAATATTTTTTTTTATGTAGAAAACCTTCATGTTACCTGTAAGGAACTTGCAATGCAGTTTGAAATCCTGATTTCTGGTACAGGGCTCCATAGGTTGCAAGATCTTCCTCAGAGAACCAAGAGGGTAGAGGAGTAGATGGTTCTACTATGTCCATGATCTCCTGGTTTTCTTGAGCTATTGGAATTTCACTTCTGGAGAACATGATGTAAATATTCCTCACTACTGTTTTAGCATCAAGTCGTCCAAAATCAGCTTCAGCACGTCCAGGCTCCTGGAAAAAAAAATTATCGAGAGTTGGATGCAGCCAAATCCAGCTATCCCGAGAAGGAGGCGGAGAAAAAAGAAAGGACCTGCCATCTTGAAATATAGAAGCCTTCGGGAAGGAGCTTATGATGGGTGGGAGGACGAGGAGGCATAAATGGCACGCCTAATGTGACGAACCCTGACACTCTCTCCTGATGGAGGAGGACAAAGATGGAAACAACGGAAACACCAAAGTCTTTGCTTACCAGAAAAACCTGCGAATTAATTTTTTCTTGAAACTCTTACCAACTTACTTATTATTCAAGGCAAACCAACCAGAATTCCAGCTGAAAAATAAGAGCAAAAACACAATTATCACCAAAGGATCACATACCTTGGAGATGTTAAGAGCATCAAGAATTGCAAGGAGGTCAGATATCAGATCCAAGAAGGTGGTTTTCTCGGGTTGGATTGGCGGATCGGACAAGCCGTAGCCTCTGTAATCGGGTGCGATTGCTCTGAAACCAGCTTTAGCAACTGCAATCATCTGGTGGCGCCAAGAGTACCATATTTCTGGAAATCCGTGCAGAAACACAACTACCGGGGACGATTCACTTCCGATTTCTGCAACGTGAAGCTTTAGCCCGTTTACTTCGACGTACTTGTGCTCAATTTCGTCCATTTTCGACGATCCCGAAGAAGAAGCTTGACTTAACTGAGTTAATTATTTCAGCTGGATATTTTATGCTTTTATAAAGGCTCGTTTGGTATTGCTTTGAGAAGCCAAAACGAGCATTTGTGATTCTAAAATTACTTTTGAACCCATTTGATTATTCCTTGTATTGTCTATTGATTTCCCTAACTAGATTGCCCTCAAGCAATTTAAGTGCTTATTTATAAGAAAATCAAATATTAATTTCAATCACATATTCATAACTAATATTTACTTATTATCACACCTTTCATTATAATTTCTCCCAAACAAACACTAAAATAAACTTTGTATTCAATTACCAACTCTATACGAATAATAAGTGTCAATACTGCTAGTTTGAAAGATTTTAGTTCAACGAAAAGGATACTGATAGGCGAATTGACGTATTTGAGCATGCTATTAAATCGAAAACAATCTTCCTTGGTGTATAGAAGAATTTTGACAGAAGTTTTACAGACACCTCACAATAGGGGGAGGGGGTGGGT
>CAIGRS010175951.1:0-13394 GCA_903798395.1 Fraxinus floribunda | reverse complement strand
ACCATGCCATATATTAAAAGAATCACCAACATAAGAAAATGATTTGTTTTTATTAAAATTATCCTCCATAGTACATAATTTGACCATTCCATCAGTAGAATAGCATTTTTCAACAAAATACCCATTATGGGTTAGTACAAGTTTCCCGGATTCAAAAATGGTTTTTATTCCGGGGTTTTCCCAAAAAAACTCCACTTGCTAAGTTCATATTCATTTCAAGTACATGAATGACATTGGTCAAAAGTATTTTCTTCNGTACAAGTTTCCCGGATTCAAAAATGGTTTTTATTCCGGGGTTTTCCCAAAAAAACTCCACTTGCTAAGTTCATATTCATTTCAAGTACATGAATGACATTGGTCAAAAGTATTTTCTTCCCCGAAGTGAAAATGATTTCCACGTTCCCTTTGCCAATCACCTTTGATCTTCCTTCATTTTTCATTTGAATTTCTTAACCATCTTGAATGATATGATAAGTTTTAAAGATTGACTTATCATAACAAACATGGATGGTTGCACAGGTGTCATACCGCCATCCTGGAACTTTCCCTTGGACTGTATTGATTGGCTCACCGTAGCTATAATTTCATCAATGGAGTTCACATGTCCTTCCTTCTTCGGTTGTTTTCTATGCCTACAATCTCTAGCATAGTGTCTCGACTTTCCACAAACATAATAAGGTCCCTTGGACTTATTTTTGAACTTCCCTTGATCCTTTTTAGGACCAAGAGGTTTTCCCTTCTTCTTGTTTTTGTATTTGCTCCAAAGAGAAGTCTTCGAAATTATGAAGAATCTTCTTCTTATAACCTTTCCAAGACCCCGGGAGTTTAGCAATAATTGCTCCCACTTGAAAGGTTTCGGGAAGTTCAATTTTCACAACTTTCAGTTTGTTGACTATAACTTGTAGTCCATGCACTTGAGGCAACAATGAAATATTATCAAGCATTTTGAAATCAAAAATTTCTTCGTACCTTCTTCTTCGGCTTTATATTTACTTTCAAGAGCGTACCAAATTTCTTTTGCCGAAGTGGTGTTGGTATAAAGATCATACAATCGATCCGATAGTGCATTTAGAATATAACCCCGACATATCAATTCATCATCTTCCCGCTTCTGTCTTTCCGCACGAATATCATCAGTATCTTCATCCTTTGCTTTGGGAATAGGCTCCAATTTTGGATCAAGAACATAAAAAATCTTCAATGCCGTAAGCAGGAATTTCAGTTTGTCTTGCCATCTAGTGACGTTTGCACCGTCGAATCTATCCAATCATACCAAGTCTTGATTCATCATCTTGATAGTTGTAAGTGTAGACCCTGTTTGCATCGCAATAAATTATGAAATATCGTTTGAGAATGTTGGAAAAAATTACAGCAATGGAAACAAAAAAGGAACAAGAAGATGAAAAATGGAAATAGAAATAAGACTTGATTATGAAAATAGTATCGTTGTCCTCAAACGATATTTGCCTCCTCCACCAAAACTTTTGAGGATTATAATGACAAATAGTTTGTAGGATTCGAGCTTGAAATGAAGAACACCAAAAGCTTCAAGTGATTCTTCAAAGTGAACAAGTGAAAAAAGGTATATAAAAGTGATTATATGAAGAACAAAATAAATGGACAGAATTTAAGATGAAATGGAATGATCTCAAGTGATTAAAAAGTTATTTTGGAATGATAATTAACTCATATTTATAGTATTCAATCATTCTCACACGAAATGGTTCCAAACCATGTTGAAAAGGTATGTTGTTTCACAAGAAAACCACCAAAACCATGTTGAAAAGGTATGTTGTTTCACAAGAAAATCACCAAAATTTGAAATTAACGATCAGATTTTTCAAATTCATTCTTTTCTATTCGAAATTCATCCATACATAAACATTTTAATCCATCAAATTATGATTTTGAACAACAAGATTTCCAACATTTAAGACACAAAGCAGATAAACTTCTTAGAGTCGATCTTATCAAATTACTTGGGAAAATTTCATCCTCAGCCACTGAACTTAAGCATTAACTACAATGTCCAATATGGTATCAAAGAAAAACGAGCTCAAACGAGTAATTTGATTCATCTAAAAAGTTCAGACAAGTCATTCGGATTTCAGCATTGATGTTTCTTCGTTTATATCGCAAGTGTACAAATCATGATAACTAATTGCTTACTATTAGTTTTTATCCTAATCTAGTTTCAATCTAAATTAAAGTGGTAACCAATTTACCATTCAAGAATTTATGTTCTGACTAAAGCTAAATTAAATTAATCTACAATTTAAGGCATTTGATAACTTTTGGGATTAAATAATTAGGAATTCCGATTTCACCTAAGTTATTTAACTTTCGATCAATTCAAATTCATTCTTACCACTTTTTCAATATGTTAACAACTGATTCACTCAATTTTCGTTAGTAATCTCTCTCAAGCAAAATCAACACTTTTTACGTGTCCAGATTTACTATATTCCTATAAAAATTCATACTTCTTCGTTCTAAAGGGATTAAGGTCCATGAGCTCTCCCATCATCATGTTATTTTCATTAAATTTGGGGTCCCCATCTTGATTTGCTTCCGATCATTTGCGTCACGTGGTTCGTGTCAATGAAATCAAGGAAAACGAGTAGATCAATTGCAATAATAAAATAGAAAAAGAATAAGAATAAGAATAAGAATAAAATTTATGTCAAAATCTTTGATCCAATTGATTTCCAAAAAGAGAAGTAAAAGAAAGGAATTCTCTTTTTTCAATGAGTCATTTTCTCATGTAATTTAAGTCCTTCGTCTTCTAATCTTTATGATTAAGTCGTCTTTATCTCTAAATCATTGATAATTGACCCGATGCAAGTTTCAAATATTAAGGATTAGCCGATTAAGTCTTCGAACTTTCCAAATATCAAAATTAACTCTCGAAACTCATGAATTGAAATCTAATTGATCTTCAAGTGCTTCAATTCAACTCTAGTTATTTTCAATTTCACGTATTTCAAACCAATTTCATACATGTGCATCAAAATTGGAAATTTCCTTCAATTAACATATTTTATCCAAACTTAAGTAGATATTTGCTCAATTAGACATAAATAATTAAGTAAATAAGTCCTAAATAAGTGCATAATATGTACTTATCAATGTGACTCACAAAGTTTACCTTGACATTGAAATTAATGTAAAACCAATGGTAAGTTGCATTACATTCACAATATATATACACATATTTTGAGGATTCAAGTGGAAAAATTCGAACATTTTTCTTATTTCAGTTTCATAGTTGATCTGGACTCTTTTTTTATGCAAATATGAATCGATGAGTAGGTAAGTTAATGCATTTTGGTGCACATTTCCTCACTAATAGCATCAACATTGGTTGGACACAGGGAATCCGAGCATTGGAAGAAAAAACTAAAAGCTGCAGAACTAACAAAGTGTTGTGAAAAAGATGACAATGAAGTAAAATATAAATACACGGATTTGCAGATGAATTTTTATTTCTTGAGGAATCACAATACAGTAGTTGGGCGGCTACTAATTTTTGCTTACAAGCCATATGTCATNAGTGTTGTGAAAAAGATGACAATGAAGTAAAAGATAAACACACGGATTTGCAGAGGAATTTTTATTTCTTGAGGAATCATAATACAGTAGTTGGGCGGCTACTAATTTCGCTTACAAGCCATATGTCATAAACTAACATATATATACTCAGAAGAAGGAAAAACCCTAATACAATAAAAATACCCAAAATACCCTTGTGTGAATTTTCGACCCGCCAGTTGTGGCTGGGTGTCTAGTATAGTCAGGCTCCACACAACTCAACACAAAGCTGCAGTTAGAATTGGTTTGCACGAGTAGGAAAATTTTCGGGCTCTTTGCTCAGGTAGCCAAATATTTGCTGTCTTTTAGACTTTTACTATTTGTATTTCTGCTTACAGCATTGCATAAAGCCAAGTTAGGATTCCTAAGCATATTGTATATCTAGGTTTCCACAAAGAGATTCATATAATCATTACCCTTCTTCCTGATAATTGCTTTGGAGGAGCTTGACTAATGTGTGCTGAACAGATTCTTTCTTTTACCTTTTTCTCCCACAGAAGTCAGTTATCCCATCGAAGAGAAGGAATGAAAGGCTCTCATAATTTTTTTTGTAGAATCTAGAATGAAGTTTTCATTATGTACATGCCAAATGGACTAGTATTTGTTTGGATACCATAATTCTCAAATTTCTTGTCAGTATATGGTAACTTGTGCTGTTTTGCACATTGTTCTTTTAAGGATCTATTCAACAAAAAAATGGATTGTTTGCTTCAAAGAAATAACAACGGAAAGTTGCTCTTCAGCTTGTATAGAGATAACGAAGCCTTCAAATTTCCTCCGAGGCCTCTCCTTTCAAATTCTCCGTTTGGTATGGCATTTGAAAAGCCAAAAAAACTCATTTGGCTAATTTTATGAAAGCGCTTCCAACAGTTAGTAGAGATTTTACATGAAGTTGGTCCAATATGATTTCCTCTAAAAATACTTTCGGTGTAGAAAATGCTTTTAAAGATTTGTTAACAAATAGAAATTAAGATAGTTTCCTTTAAAAGTTCTTCTACACGAAGCAAAAGCAAAGTCACAAGTCATGCCAAATGCGCCAATGCGCAATGCAGTGTGAACTTTGGTTACTGCCCTAAACTTGAGATAGTTTCTGCCTTCCCTTTTAAACAGCCCCTCAGAGCTTTTATAGTGACAGGCAATCCCATTAGATATGAAATAAGTTTGATAACAGTTTTCACACATGAACAACCAAATTATTTGGTATCACTAAGTAATGCTCATTATTCCCCCATTCTACACATTTATCACCTACAATTGAAAACTTTACTCCTGATGATGTTGTTAACTTCCATCATATTTCCTTTTTTCTAGAGAATCATTTTTACATGAATATGCCCTGTGAGAGAAGCGGACATTTTCACGCCCATTTGAACAAATTTCCTCGAGTATTTGATCGAACAGGTTACAATGTGCAAAAGTGAACTAGCTCTGACCATAATTCTGAGTGGTTCATATCATGAAAGATGGGATTTTGACTTCCACGTTTCCTGTTTTAGTATGTAGTAATTTTATTTATCAAAGGGGAAAAGGGAACTGGAACAAGTGGAAAGCCTCTTCACTATAAAGGGAGCACTTTCCACGACTGGAGTGCTTTTTGACAGCCCCGTCGCTCAAGCTACAGGATAGCGTCGGCGAGTGACCAAGTCTTGAGTTGTTTTTTTATCGGGCTCGCTTGAGCGTCAAGCTAGTGCCAAGCTAGCGAAAATGCTGCAATTTTTTGCTCCAGTCCATAATTTTGATCTCTTAAAGACCACTCCAATTTAAACTTCAATGCCTACTAGAATTTGGGTCAAATCATAACAAATTGTTTTCTCATTAATTGATGCACCCTTATGAACTAGCAGTAATCAAATCTTAACAGAAGTTCAAGCCTTTGCAAACTATTTTTACATCATATCCAAACACATTTCTGTTTGGCCACATGATTTTTCTCGATGGCAAATTCGGGACGGATCTCAATTCTTCATCACGGTAGTGAAAACGAGTTGATAACTAAATATTCATTCATTTCTTTAAATTTGGGCAGAAAACTCAGCATAAAATGTTTTGTAGCCACGGAGTTTCGAGAATGCTAATATTGGGTTACATAAACATGATCCAGATAAAGAATGGGTCGTGAATGAGATATAATGTTGAACACATAAGTATTACAAAGTGAATGTCAACTGCAACAATGCTATCATCTCGAATATTCATCCCTTGCTCATTTCATTCCATTTGTTGCTTAACACTTGAGAGTGTGTCTGATTGTCAATTTTTTTCATAAAAAAAGTATTTTTTTTTTCCATCTAATTTCTTATTTTGATGTTGTTTGATTACAATTTTTTTCACGTAGAATATTTTTTTACTTTTGGTCATGGAACCATATTTTCATTTTCAATGAAAATATTTTCTTTAGGGGGAGGTGGTTTTTATTTTTTCAATCTCTCTCTCTCTCTCTCTCTCTCCACCAATAAAAAATGGACAAATATAATATTTTCAAAGTTAAAAATTAAATTAATCAAATACATTTAATTAATAATTTTTATACAAATGATTTCTAGACAATTGAATTGCCTAAAATTTATTTTCTTTTCATGCAAATTCTATACTTGCAATCAAACGCACCCTTATATTTGAATGCTTTCTCATCCAATTCTGTTGAGTTGGTTCGAGCTTCTAGAATTCGTTTGTCAATAATTCTGTTCATGTAATATAATCTATTTATGTTCTTAAGGTGGGATGGTCATCACGTCGTCTTTGACATAGTGCTTTCAGGGATGGATGTCGTGTACAAAATTGAAGCCCAAGGCAGACAAGAAGGAATATTTGAAAGTAAACTTCAAGAAACGGCTTCAAGGCCTCACAAATATATACGTTTGTCCATTTATTTTACTAATTGTTATTCTGTCATATCGTGGCACAATGGAAAATAGAAAAATTATGAACATTATAATTAATTCTTATTGCACGTGCATATTGTAGCCCAAGATTCACTCAGCAGGACGTGGATAGATATTAACTCCATCCAACAAAAATATTTGCCAGCCTATTGCACGGCTCCCATTCCTTTCCCCTTTTTTCTCCCAAATTCTCTACCTTCAAAACACCTTTTATTTTTCTTGATCACCAAAAAAGAAAAAAGAAAGGAATGTTTTTCTTTTTCTCCCAAAATCTCCACCTTCTAATATCTTCAAACATCTTTTACTTCTCTTGATCGCCTGCAAAGAAAAAAAAAAAAGGAATAAAACGAAAGCAAACCAACTCTCTGAAAATTGAAGGGAGTTGGTCTTGAAAATCAAGACGAAGGGCAGAAACTCTGCGGTAAAAAAGAAAAAGAGGGATGGAATGCAACAGATCTTTCCACTTGTTTCTCTTCTTCCTTCTCATTGGCTTGGCTTCCTCTTCCTACATTTCACGTAATTGACATTCATGCATGCATGAAATTATATGAAGACTTATTTACGTAAAACTTTTAGAAATAAGAATGAGTAGGTGCATCTAGTCATATGTAACGACCGGACCTTGCGCAACAATCGTTATTATATCATACGTACTGTCCGCTTTAGGAGAGTATAGGCTCATCTTACTCCTCACGACTTTCTGACGCATCCCCAGGATTTGAACCCAAGACTGGCATATACTCTTCCAAAACGGACAGTACGTATAATATGATAACGACTGCGGGACAAGGTCGGGTCGTTGCATCATATCTGATATTTTACGAAGATATCAAATAATGTATTTTTATTTTATACCATAAAAAATGGTGCACGCATGATGCATATCGTCCTATTTTTGTTTTTGCATGAAAAGTTAAATTATGTATTGATAAAATGGGTTGTTTGCTCTATGAATGAATAGATGATGTTTTCGAGTTTCATGGCTCAGTGGGCCGTAGCCTTCTGCAGCAGAGAATCAGTAAGACTTCTTGTTCCTCGATTTTGTTATTTTGTTCATACATTTTGTGAAAAGAAATAAAATTAAACTGAGGTTTATGATTTCGAAAATGGGTATAGTAGAAAAAACTATATTGCATGACACGAAATAAGTAGGACACAAAAAGTTGTGGACCGGGGATGTGATAAAAAATTATAATTTATATTTATAAATTAAATTATTAAAAACTATTCAATGTTAAGTCCTTGTTTAGTACACTTTAAAATTTTTATTTTCATTCTTCTACTCATTTTTAACCACACATTCTTCTATAAAATATTATTTTCCATCATATCGATAATTTTTCCTTCTTTTTCAACCACACATTCTCTATCAATCTTCTATTCCAGAATATATTCTTCCAAAATAATGTGGGTCAAACACACCCTAATTTTAAATTCTTAATTGAAGGCCACGAAAAAGTCTATGATAGTGTGCAGTTCATAATCTAAGTTTTGAATTATTCTGATCAAAAGTTTCCTAAATCCAAATATTATTAAAAAAATTTAAAAATTATGAAAGTATTTTAAAATTTTTGAAAAAATTTCAAAGAATTTCAGTTTTCAAAATATACCTGAAATGAAAATTTGATCCCCCAGCTCAAATCTCCAATATAAAAGCACTCTATTTTGGTAGGAAAATATATCTAAAGAGTACGGGGCACATAGTAAGTACTGTATGCAGAGACGGGATGTATGATGTATTTATAATTGTTTTACTTTCCATTAGAATTTTTGTAGTAATTATGCTCCACTTTGCATTGATCTCAATATTAATTTTACTATGTTCTCCACTAGACACGCAACAATTAATCTTCTGTGTTGCAGATTGTCCTCTGAATTTGGAGACCCTGAACTATACAGTCATAACAAGCCAGTGCAAAGGGCCGCACTACACAAAGGAACGGTGTTGTCCACCCTTTAAGGAATTGCTTTGCCCTATTCGAGATGAAATCAACGACATGAAAAACAACTGCATAGATACCTTCTTTAGCTATGCAAATCTGTATGGAAAGTATCCGGCTTCCCTATTTGCAAATTTGTGCATTGAAACAAGAGAAGGACTTGACTGTAATGGCATAGGTGCACCATCACCTGCATCAAGTTGGGCTTCAAAAGCTACGCCACTCAATCTGCATTTGCTCATTGCTGGACTTGCAATCCTCATATTTAACCTATTCTGAAATATCGTGTTCTAAAGGGCCGGAGAGATCATCTATACTCTTCTATAAGTAAACCAAAACAATTGATACATAATACATCTATATTTTTTGTACATAGATAAATAGATTTGTTTGACTATCTATAAAGATTGTGTGTTTCTTGAAGTGTTTGGATCAAATCATCGTTGAAGTTTGATATTAATTACTTAGTGTTGGTTAGATTTCATAAGTAAATGAAGCAAAGTTATGAATGAAATTACTTAATCTTTTGCTGGATGGATATTGTTAGGTTTTTGATGTAATTAGCAAGTCTGTGAACAAAAGGAGCTATATTTAATATGTTGTAAAAGTCAATGAGTAAATTGCAAATAGTAGAAATCGAGTTGTATTAAATCTAGGGTTCGAGATTGGAAAAGAAGGAAAAATGACGCCGTAATTTCTCTAGACTATCGCATGACTTGGCTTGAGCGACAGAAACAGTAACATTGTCGCTAACCTATCGCCAGGACTTCACTCGAGCGACAACCTGTTGCCCAGCTTTCGTTCGAGCGACAGGATTATCCGAAGAACTTTAATTCGCGTTTTTAAGGCTTTTTATCCGACACATTCATTCCTTAACCTACAGTATAAACACTGGAACGCCTCTGAACGATTTTTTTTTAAGGTTGAACATTGAGAAAACACATACTCTCCATATCATCTTCATCAAATAAGCTTTCAACCTTCATGTTGTGATTTGTTCTTGGCGGTGAAAACATCAAATCTATAATCCAAATACAAAATTTCTACTTCCTACACATCTGTCAGAGTGCTGAAGATCAAAGAAAGTGATTGGAGTTCCAGTTGTTGACGAACACAGAGCTCTTCATTGTCCACGGAGATAGACGAATTCATAAAACTAGGAGTTGGTGCATGAATGTGCAATCCATGAGGGCTTTGAAAACTGCAGTTGGGAGTTGGTGCAGGAGCACAAAATCAGGAGAGCTATGGGAATTGCTGTCAGGAGGTCATAAAGTACTAATGGTAGTTGTGTATGATGGACTATAAGTTTAATTCTTTTATAGTGGATCGTTGACTGATAAAGCGCTTGAAGTTTTTACCCAGTTGGGGTTTCTCCATGATCATTTCTTGTGTTTGTTTATTGCTTTCATATAACGGCGTATTTCAACATAGGAAGAATTGAACTGTTTGATAAACCATGTAGAGATAATTAATAGTGACTTGTTGCTAATTAATTATTAAGTTTTAATTCCGCATAATCACATATTCACCACCCTCTAGATGTAGTTTGGATCGAACCTCATTATTTCAGATATGGTGTATGGAGTGACAAACAAACGCCCGTAGAATCTTTATCGAACATCTGCTTGAATTTTGGCAAAGTAACTGCAATGAAACTTCAAATGAATAACGCCAAATGGATGCAAAGTCAAGACAAGTGTTGAACATTTTGTTCTTAAGTCAAATTCGCCCCGCAACGGTGCCTACCAGTGGCAGACCCAGTATTGAAGTTCAGCCCGGACGAACGTTGACGGTCAACGTCGACAATCAGCGATCGTAAGAGCAATTATCCCCATTGGTCACATATTTGTATCAAGCTAAGTTGTGTTCTGTGACACATAATGACATCCCTTTTGACTGAAAGTAACTATTGGGGACTAGGCTAAAACGAAACAAACATTGAGGAAAAGATGTGCAGAGTGTACGGGTGGGGACCAAACTACAATTTCATCAAGAGAAAGAAGGGTTGGAAACTCATCTTTATTAACAACACATTATACGAGAAATATTATTATTCTTCCTAAAAAGTTACTGCTAATTTTACTCAAATACTCACCAATTCTAATCTCTTTTCTTCCTTTACATTTCTGTCTCCCATGACTGAATGATGTTGGAGGTGGTTGACGTACCTTGGTTGTTGTAAAGAATAAATGGTTCTCTTGTGTGCAGATTAAGACCCTACAGTAGGGATAGTAATGGTGGGTATCTTAGCAAATCAAACAGAATGAGTTCTTCCCTTGCTTGTTATCTTATTACAATTAAATTAATAATTCATGTCTTTACTATAATGCCATTTAGTTGTGTACTGTGTGTATGTAATGTCTGTGTGACAAAGAAAGGTTGGAAACGCTCTAATCTCATTCCGTCTAAACCAGGCGATTTTTTCATTTTCTTACACAATCTCACATGCCGGCCAGCCCATTAGCATCTCTCTCTATTCGAAATCTTCAATTTTCTTGAAACTCTAGAAACATAAAATTTAGTGTTTTACACTACATACAAGCTGCCCAGAATTATACTCCAAGAAAATAGCATACGCAATACAATTAAGGATTGGGCTGGCAAACAAATGGCCCAATCCAATTACAAAATAAAAACAAGATGATGGGCTGGGCCGTATGACCCAATTTCAAAATAAAACAAAGCAAGAAAAAAAAAATAGGAGAAAACTGAAGAAGACGAACCAGCAAAACCCTCGTCAACAACGACAGACCATCTTCCCCAAATTGCTCCGACGGAGCCCAGCACGCGCGGCCGCCCCTCGGCCAGGTGCTGGTCCGCCATTGGTGCCTACAGTTTATATCAATTAACTCCCAAGACACAACGAATTCTTCTTGTGTGAGTAGCATTTAACACAAAAGAACAACGAGCCAGAATTTGGTTTATGTACTCCTTAATGCAAAAATGAAGAAAACCAACATTTTATGCAATATATATGCAGAATTTAGTTGAGAGAAAGAAGAGAATATTATGCTATGACCGCATATCATTGGTGTGTTGAAAAGAACGTCTCAATGGCCTTATTTATAGAGTATGATGAGTTGTAGATGAAGTGTTGCAAGCCAAACCTCACAACCTTACGAACAGAAACAACTCTTACTATCGCTAGCCTGTTGCTGACTTCTAGCTCGAGCGATAAAAACAATACCACTATTGCTGCCTATCGCTCGAGTAATGGCTTCCTCGCTCGAGCAACACTAGAGCGATAGGCGAGCGACATAGATAGTCACTTTTCTAGCCAGCTTTTCCTTTATTTTCTTTCCAACTTTCAACCACAATTTTTCATTCATTCGGAATTGATTTTGAGATTTCAAATATATTATGATGATCTACTCGATATTAGAACAAGTTAGTCTATTTACATTTGTAATTTGACCATCGGATCAAGTCCGAATATTTGCTCAAAGTTGACATTTCAAAGTTATACTTAACCAAATTTTTTATTTCTTTAAACCAATTCCAACAATCCCCCACATGAATGGAAATTTCTCGATACGTGAAACATAATGCAAATGAGATGGAGACTCTAACAAAGGAGTACATGCGAAAAGTTATAGCTTCAAGATAGGTGGCTTGTAACTTTGAATTTTCTTTTGTTGAATACAATCGAATTTACTAAGCTAATTGGTGAAAACGATGTTTTGAACCATTCAGCTGCTTGTGTAAAGTAAAACAACTGTATCAACACCATAACTTATCTAAAAATTTCGATTCTCATGGTTATGTTCATTTTGGCCCTGAACAAATATTGGTTACATAAGCACTTTAATAGAATTAAGCCTCAAATTCTCGTAGTAGCGGCCCCACTTCACACTTATATAGGAGATCTCTTATAATATAATACATCTCCTATTTTCTTGCAAGATATAGGAATCATTAAAAAGTATACACATCCTTGAACATTTTCTATTCCAGCACTTTTTGTATGAATGGGCATAAGTGATTTATAATAAATCTTTCATAACTTAGTTGTCTCATTGAACCAAGATCTTGAGATCTCCAATATACAAGGTTGGGTTTTTGCTATGTTGATTCTATTCAATAGGTTTTAGGCCCATTCCCCTAGAAAGATGATATACTTGATTTCTTGTTAATCCTTTCGTTAAAGGATCCGCTATGTTTTCTTTTGATTTAACATAGTTAATTGAGATTATACCATTCGATATCAATTGTTTAATGGTATTATGTATCCGAAGAATATGTCAAGATTTACCATTATACATACTATTTTGTGTCATTGCAATAGCCGATTGATTAATGTATATTAATCGTGGATGCTGATTTTTCCCAACATGGAATATCCTTAAGAAAATTAAGAAGTAATTCCACTTCTTCTTTGATTTTATCTAAAGTAATAAACTCGAATTCCATCGTAGATCGAGCTACACAAGCTTGTTTAGACGATTTTCAGGACACAGCTTCGCATTTAATGGTAAACACATAACCACTTGTAGACTTTGAATCATTTATGTCAGATATTCAATTTGTATCGGTATATCCTTCTAACACTGCAGGATATCTTAAGTAGTGTAATTCATAATTGATCGTGTGCCTTAAGTATTTAAGAACTCGATATAATGCTTCGCAATGGTCAGAACTTGGATTACTCGTAAAGCTACTCAATTTGTCGACTGCATATGCTATATCAGGATGTGTGCAGTTGGTTATATACATCTAGGGGTGTCCAGAAATTTAGAACCGAACAGAGCGGTTCTTCACAAGTTAAATACCCGAACGGGTACCCGAATCGAGAACCAATGGGTATGGGTCGGGTCTCGGGTCTAGACCAAGAATCGAATGAGAACCGAAACTTAATAATTTTTTATTTTATTATTGAATTAATTAAATTATTTTATTTTTTAAAAATAAATTAACAAATTAATTAATTAAATCAGATGATTTTATAATTTTAAGCAGTGGACCTCAATTTTTTAATATGGAT
>CAIGRS010175950.1:0-11593 GCA_903798395.1 Fraxinus floribunda | reverse complement strand
TGGGATGTGCCCTGGGGGGCAATCATTATATGAAATCTTAAACGAAGATTCGGAGGGAAAGAAGGAACGAGTGTACAAATTATCAAATGACAATTAATTGACAATTCTGTTAAATTATTGACCTACTAAATTAAATTAAAGCATAATTGTGAAAGAAAGAATACACTGTAATTTATAAAATGTTTTCTATATAAAACATTTTTGTCTATTTCAAATGTAGGAAAAATATTTTAATTTTTCTATTAATTGTAACAGGACCGTTATGAATCCCACATCGATCACAATCCAAGTATTCATCCTTTTGTATCCCTAGAGTCAATCCTTTGACTTTTTATTTGTTTCAATTTGTTATGGACTATTAGTTCAATGGGTCAAATTTTAGAGCGTGTAAAAGATTCTACTTGATTGTACAAAAATATTCATTTAGTGGCTTGCTCCACTTAATTTTGAAGTTATCCGCGGTGCTGCTATTTTCTTCATACATATTATTAGCTTATTTGATAGGGAATTTTTGGAGGGAGAATTGATTTTGAATAGTGATATGATGAGAATTGTGTGGTTGAAAAAGAAGAAAAAATTATTGATGTGATGAAAAATATTATTTTATTGAAGAATGTGTGGTTAAAAATGAGAATTGATTTACTATAAAATTGGAGAATCTGTACCAAACAGTCCCTATATATATATTTTACTTTAAAATAAATTATTTGAACAACAATCATGTGGAGAAATCAAGGAATTGACCTCAATCATAACACAAGTGAGTCAAGATCTACTCATAAGATGAATGTAATCACTGAAAAGAAAATTTTTATGGCTTTTGTATTAAAAAAATAGTGGTCAATATTTATAATTATTGCAAAATCATATACAATTAGGAAAATAATGTCAAAAGATAAGAAAGTTTCGTGGAGATGTGATTATAAAATTCTGTTCACATATTTAAAAATATCGTGATATTATAAATTGTAAATTTACAACCCTAAAAAATATTACTATTGTATTCTTAATCATGTCATATAAATATAGGGATTTGATTCTCATTATGATACGCACGAATTTATTGACTTTTATTCTTTCTTTTCAAAACACGTTATCAGCACGAAAACTTGGGCCCTGTTTGAGTCATTTTTTTCATTCTCATTCTTATACTCATTTTTAACCACACATTTTTCAATAAAATAATATTTTCCATCACATCAATAACTTTTCCTTCCTTTTCAACCACGTATTTCACATTTCATCAATAGTAAAAATGCATTTTTTTTCTAAAATGTACACCAAACGTGGGCTTAATTCTTCAAAGTTTAGTAATATTTTTTTTTTAAACGCAATCACCTTTCACTTGTATCAAAATTAATTTGATGGCATGTGAAATCTTTTCATCAATTCGTGCATTCGATTCATGTCTATAATTAGTATTTGTAATTGAGGAAAAAAAATGTCAAATCATTCATGCACCCAATTCTGCTGCCATCAATTTGAATGCTGCATCAATTTTTTTTTTTTTTGTTACACATTCAAGAGGCTGTCGTAATTTGTGTACCCTGCTTGATTATGGATTTATTTTTAATTGATTGTAGCATACTTATTTTACAATCCTTTACATATAAATTCTTTGTTTCGGTCACCATTATCATAACATGGTGACTTCTTCTCATATGCTTTTCTTCGTTTGTATGTATACATGCAGCAACCCATTTGGTACATCCAAAACCAACTTTTCGATTTCCAAAACTTTATTGTAATTGATAATCGTGTCCGTACAATTGATTAATTCTACCACCACCATGGACAATTGTGAAGCCACTATTTGTGTATAATTGTGCAACCACCTATTTAATTTCATTCATGTTTATCGTTCGATTAATTATCACATCCTTATTATTTTTAATGTGTAGAATACTTTATGAACTTATTACCCTTACATTTGTCTATTATAAATAATTTATTGTTGTTCATGAAGTAGCACAATATTATAAATTAATATTCGTAAAGAACATTACTTGCTCATGAAGAGAATAAATTATTTCAATGTTTCAGAAGAATATCTACAACTTATTGCTAGACCATTACTTGAAAACAAAACTCTCAAATTTTGTTTGGGGTCATACCATATTACATGCTACGTGGTTCATGTGAGACCAACTATATGTTATCAATATTCACCTTTGCAACTGGCTTTTGGAATGAAGCAACTCTATCTCGTTTTGATCCTCGTAACAATCAATGTGAGCAATGTTGAAAATATCATTCATTTGTAAAGAGTTACAAATCAATTAACAGATATATTTGTTAACACAAGAAAATTGACAAAGTCATATATACCAACAGAAAATATTTCAGCAAAAATTGATGTTCTCACAAGACAATTTATTGTAGCAAATGAATCTCAAATACACCAAATGCATGGTCAACTTGTTGGTTCAAAAGACTATATAACTCGAAAAAGAAAAGTACAAGAGAAAAACCAACAAAAAACTTCAGAAGAAGTAATATTAGAAAAGATTGATCAATCAAATATTGAAAATATGGTTCCTGAAGAACCACAAGTGTCTGAAAATAATGAGATTTCAGTAAATTATATGTTATCTCATAAATTATGGGAAATAAATAATGTTGTCATAAACAATATTTTCGCATTTAACGTAGCTTGTTATTATGCAAAATAAGGATCATAAACCACAATCTATTAAAGACTGTCAACATAGAAATGATTGACCAAAGTGGAAAGAAGTCATACATGCGAAATTGAATTCCTTAGAGAAACGAAAAATATTTGGACTTGTAGTTCGAATGCCTGAAAATGTAATCCATTTTGGATACAAATGAGTTTTTATACGAAAAAGAAATGAAAATAATAAAATTACAAAATATAAAGCCTGACTTGTAACTCAATGTTTCTCACAAAAAACCAGGAATTAAGTATGGGGAAACATATTCTACCGTAATGGACATCATCATTTTAGATTCTTAATTAGTTTGACACAAATGCTCGATATGTGTTTTATGAATGTAGTGACTGTCTATTTGTATGATTTACTCGATAGTGACATATATATGATAGTCCATAAAGGACTTAAAGTGCGAGAAACAAATAATATATGCCCGAGAATTATGTTCTCAATTAAATTGNTTTACTCGATAGTGACATATATATGATAGTCCATAAATGACTTAAAGTGCGAGAAACAAATAATATATGCCCGAGAATTATGTTCTCAATTAAATTGTAAAGATCATTATATGAATTGAAACAATTCGAACGCATGTTGCATAATCGTTTCAGCGAATATTTGTTAAAGGAATGCTATAAAAATGACGATGTATGTCCATGTGTTTTCATAAAGAAAACAAGTATTGGACTTACAATTGTGACAGTTTATATTGATGATTTAAATTTAATTGGAGCTTTTGAAGAGCTCAACAAAACTACAAATTATTTGAAAAATGAACTTGAAATGAAAGATTTTGGAAAAATCAAATTCTGTTTCGTATTGCAAATTGAACATTTCCCCAAAATCTTTCATTTCAAGTATCTACATATACAGAAAAGATCATTTTCGTCCATTTAGATATGGGAAAAGGTTATTGGTAATGAAGTACAATATCTTAGTGCAATTGGAGTATTAGCTTATCTAGCAAATTGTAATCGACACGACATAGTTTTTTTTTTTTCCTGTAAATCTCCTTGCAAGATATAACTCTACACCAACACAAAAACGTTGGAATAGTATTAACATATTTCTCGGTACCTAAATGGTACTATTGATTTGGAATTATTTTATTATCAAGAGTCGGGATCTATTTTAGTGGAATATGCAGATGCAGATTACCTCTATGACCTACATAAAATTGAATCACAAATATGATGAAGTAATCCTTAATATCAACATTCTCAAATCATTTTGAAATTATTGCAATACCTGATGCATGCTAAGAATGTGTATACTAAAGGGTATTATTGATTTGGACTTATTTTATTCTCAAGAGTTTGGATCTATTCTAGTGGAATATGCAGATGCAGAAGATCTCTCTGACCTACGTAAAGTTGAATCACAAATAGGATGAAGTAATCCTTAATATCAACATTCTCAAATCATTCTAAAATTATTGCAATACATGAAGTAGGCTGAGAATGTGTATAATTAAGGAACATGACCCATTATATCCAAACATCATACAGATTAATTTCAACAAATGATAGTTCAACAATTTTGTACAAAGACAATGTTGCTTGTATTGTACAACTTAAATGAGGTTATATCAAATGTAACAGGACGAATCATATTTCTTTAAACTTCTTTCATGCACATGAGTTTTAATAGAATGACGACATCGAAGTTCAACAAATTCATTCAAGTGACAATGTGACTGATTTATTTACAAAAGCACTGTCAACACCTACATTCAAAAAATTGGTTGACAAGATTGGAATGCGTCGAATCAAAGATTTTCAGTCATCAACATCAGGGAAAGTAGTTGTACTTTTTTTTCCCTCGCTTAAGTTTTATCCCACTGGATTTTCCTAGTAAAGTCTTAATGAGATTTATCTTTAATGCTTCAAAATAACTGTACTCTTTTTCTTTTGTTTGATTTTTTGTCATATTGAATTTTTATCAAATAAGATTTTAACGAGACAGATATTTTGTAATGTGTCATTCAAGATAAAGTATTATAAATGATAATTGTAAACACACAGACCTAGAAATTAATACAATTGTATTCATAATCATACTCTATAAATATAGGAATTTGGTTCTCATTATAATACATACAAGTCTATTGATTTTTATTCACTCTCATCTTTTTCTCTCTTTTCACAACATGTGAAATAATATAATTAATAATTTTCACTTTATTAGCATCATGCAAAGGCAATCTTATGATTTTGGGTAATGATTTGGGCAATATCTAAACAGGATTATTTCGTGTAGAATTGATTCATGTCAATGGAGATTATGTTTCCCTGAAAATTGTTAAACTTCAAACATAGGTTTTAACTTTTACGCAGTAGTTTAATTGTTTAAGATTTCATTAATTGTCACTTTATAAAGTAGATATTCACATGAAATTTACAAATACATGATATCGCAAACAAGTAATACAGTGTAATTAGAGTACGGAGTTGTATCTAGCTATGAATCTAATTAAATCTTGCTTTAACCGAATTAAGAGCTCATATTGGTCATGGGTTGATAACTAACTAAATTAAACTAAAACTTGAATACGAATTTTGGAGAAAAACTCGAATGTTGGAAAGGCACAAAAACTTCATTTTTGCGTGATAAAAACCTATCCACTTTAATTCAAATAATGAAGATTGATGTCCCTAAATTGTTTAACAATCTCCCTCTCAAGAGAAGATAAACATATTTTTTGCTTATGAACTTTTTATATATCTATGAAAGTTATAAATTAGGAAAAATGCATTTTGAACAACCTAGCATCGATCGGAGATCACATAACATAGCAATATAACTATATCCCCTATTGAACTCTATATTACTTATTATTTGATCTAAACATGCAATCATTTCTCTATCTCAACAGGGTACATATATAAATCATTTAACATTTGCCATATTGAAACGGTAACATCAATATAATAAGTAATCAATAAACAACCCATACTTGAACCCAAAAATGAAAAGTTGAACTAAAGCTTCAAAAGCATGGTTTCGTCCTATCCATAAAGAGTTCAGCTATGCATATTCGAAATAAATACACGCATAAAAGTTGAGCTCGACATCACCGAGATAGAAAAAAAAAAGAGAGAGTTATAATCTTCAGGTATCAATCTTTAACATAACCTAATTCTTCTTCTTCTTCATTGAATCGCCATACCCTATCTGTTCTCTTCGATTTAACAAAAATGTTATCGAAGCTCGGGGTCTGTCCAACAGAAACAAAAATGGAGCAAAAATAAATTGAAATCGAATCCGAAACACAAAGAAAGCCTTTTAAGTATTAGACAATACTAAAGAAGTAAAATGAGTTAAAAATCTCATGTATTACCATGTACACCTGTTTAAATAAGTTTAATAAGCAATTGATTAGATGAATGAAATTAATATAGCAATATGAAGGGAGAAACAAGAAATTAACAGAAAACCTGACTGCCTGACCACTTCTACTATAATAGATCTGTGTTGCTGCATCTGAACCTGTAGCCTCAAGCCTTGAATTAATTTGACAGCTTCAAATCACATAAATGACTCACAAAGGTGGCAAAAATTAGTATTGATATAAAGAAAATTTACAGAAAAACTAAGGAAACAATTTCTTACTGTCTTCCATAAACAAGCGAGAAAAGTAGATAAGTCGATAATTGCTAATGCAGCATCATCAAGATTCTCATTGCTCGAGCTGGGCGGTGCATGTGAATCTTGATGAAACTGCATTTGCAAACAACGACTGTCCATAGACATCCATCCCATGATAATTAGGCCAATATATATCATTTTTGTCACTTAAGGGCAGAAAATTCATATTCCAAGGTAGAATTATCTACAGGGTTGAAAACCCTAACTTACATAATAAACGAAGCATATAACAATCACACACAAACATGTATTTATGCATCATTCTCCTATAGAATACAGGAATTAAGGTAGTGGGTTTTTGATTTGTCTGTATCTTATACGGAAATCTAGACAAGAACTACTGCATCTTTCATGAACACCACGAAAATAATAAGATCCGATTGAAAAACATGATTTCTAGGGGGAAAAAATTAAGCAAGAATCAAATACAGATGCATACATATATATACATATACATATATATATATGAGAGAGAGAGAGAGAGAGAGAGAGAGGTTTGGAGGAGGGAAGTGAGAGTTAAAGAAATATATAGTTGAGGGAGCAATTCCCCTCTACTCGTAACGAATTAGTTGACAATTTTTTTGACCGACCGCCGCAGGCGCCCCCCCAATAGGGGGCCGCCATGTGGCTATCGGTCAAAAAAGTTGTCAAACAATTCGGTACGAATAGATTAATTCAAAGTTGCAAGTGTTATTAGTATGAACTCTGACACCACTTTTTCTGTACAAATAACAACTTGTTTCCAAGTGCTAGGTTTTATTTCAAAGTATTGAATCCACATTTTTTACAAGTACATACATTTTAATTGCATGAAATATTCACGACATTTATTTATTATTACATTTTATCTTTAACTTTTTTATAACATTCTTTTTTTCAACATTTAGTAATCAGCAAAATTTAGTCTCTCGTGATTTTCGTCCAAAAATTCCAATAACGAGTTAAGAGAGATGTTTAGAACTTTTTACAAACATTCGAGTCATTTTTTTTATCTATATCTATTTCGAGGGATCCACGAGTACTATCAATCACCCTTCTGTATTCATTTATAATTTAAACTATTTATAAACACTATCCAAATATGCTCCCAGTAAGCCAAACAAAAAAGTTACACGACTAAATATTCGTACTTCATTTTAGAGCTTGGGGATATTGTGGTGCCTCAGCTTCCCCAACCAAGCAAGTTTCACAATATTGTAGATGTTATAATCTAATAAATTATTTCGAATTATGTGAGATATTGATAACATTCTAAAAGGAGGATTAAATTGTTAGAAAATGTAAAAACTTATACTTCTCCCCCATGACTCCATACGTTCCTTATTGCATTATCTCTTTGACCCTAGCTTGGAAAAAACAAAAGGAAAATGAAAGATTCCTTTGCACTAAATTGCCCACCCAAAGATGATGGCAAACAAGAAAAATAAGTTGATGGGACACAAAGGTGTCATCTTGGGATTTTTCTTAATAATTATCAAAAATGTTTATGTCTTGACTCCAACTACCAAACTTATTTAATTGTAGTATGCCTTCGGAGAATTTGGTTGGTTTACTTTAGCATCTTTTTCTATTCGGTCATCCTAGCCAGAGGTCACATTCAGATTCGTGGCTGAAAAAGTTTGGCGTATATCGTTAATGACTCAAAAGATTATGGGATAATTGTAACAAAAGTCTCAAACCTTTGAAACATTAGCAGACTTTCATCAAACCTTTAATTTGTTGCGGCTGTCACGTCTAACCTTTCCAACCATTGCATGTGAGACCCTTTGAATGATTTTCATCCATTCTTCCATCAGTTGACTCAAGAATTAAGTTTGACAAAAATTTTAATCAATTAAAAGGAAGCAAAATGATAAATATCTATTAAAATAATTAAATAAAAAAATTAATAAAGGAAAAGAAAAGAAAGGATCTCTTCTTTGCTCAACCTCCACCCCACCCCATAGCAAAAAATCACATCGTTAACAGAGATTTTCATTCCACCTTTCTCAATTCCAGACTAAGAAATGGCAGTGGCTGGCGCCACCGTAAAGCCACTTCCTCAATTGCGTCCTTCATCCTCTTCTTCACCGGAAATCTCCCCTTTTACAAAGATAAATTATCCCATCAATTCCCCGAGAAAGTTGGTTTTAAAAAAAAGCAAGAAATCAATAATTTTTTACCGCTGCACCAGCAGTCACGATAACAATAGTAACAACACCAACACTAGGAGAGATTACAGTTCTTATTCTTCTACTTGTTCTACATCATCTGCTGAATGAGATTGGGATAGGTGGAACTAGAGGCGGCCCTGAAGGTGCGCGAGTTGAGCGACCACATAGGACCTCATCATTATAGGGGCACCCAAAAAAATTGTTATTTGTATATAATATGTATAATTATATATTTAAATAACTTATTAATTTTAAAATTAAAATTTTTAATTATTATGTTAAGTTAAAGGATATGATATTTATGAAAAATGAGTTAAAAGATAGACAAATGATTCTTTTTATTTAATATTGTTGTATTTCTTATTCATAAATACATATCATAATAAAATATTTTTATTAAAGCAAGGGAAATGATTCAGATGGTTTAGGCTCATTCATAGCTATTTTCAGTGTATTGTGCTTAACTATTTTATTTATAAATTATTTCCTTATTAATTGTATGCATTTGACTGGGTATGATATGCAATTACATAAGATACTAAAACTAGGAACAATGTAATTGACTAGTTATAATTTTCTTAAATAGTATTTTGCTTTAAATAATGTCAAGGAAAATGGAAAAAAGAAAAAAAAAACATATATATATATATATATATAGGAAGAAACATTTTGATGAAAATGTCACCATAGAGGATGCACAATCTATTGAAGATTCTTTCATAATCAATTATTTCCTTTATATAACAGATCAAGCAATTGAATTACCTGAATGAAGTTTCGATCAATTCAATTAATATGAAAAAAATTGAATTTTTATTTTCTTTTGACCAGTTAAAACACATTATGTGATGTTGATTTGAAAGGATATTGTTCTAAGACGTGTAAGTTTTTGCGATCTTGATGGCAAATATTTGTTTTAAGAGTTAAAAATTTTGCGAAATCTTTTACCAAAAGAAACGAAGATAGTTTTTGATATATTAACTTATTCGAAATACCAAAAGGAATAAAGACAGCTTTCGATATATTGACTTATTTGAAAATATTGGATCGCTTTTTTAAATACATTTATTGCTTATAAAATATTGTTGAACGAAATTTTCTCAAAATTGAAGTTATTAAAATCTTATTTACGATCAACTATGATATAAGAACGATTGAATGACTTAGCTTTAATATCTATTGAACAAGATTTGCTAGAAATGAAAGTTTAATTACTTAGTTTGTTTCTGGAAATACTAGAAGAAACATTTTTACATGATTTATTGTATTTCAAAGTTTACATATAATATTTGATGTTTCTGATTTCAAAGTTATCTCATGTGGAATTGCACGAAAAGTTTAGGAGCTTAAATAGTTCTTTGTTAATGACATAACTTTTGATGAAGTCTGGGAGGTGCTTTTGAAATTTATTTGTACTTTTCTTATTTACGACATTTTAAAAAATAAATGGTATTTAAATATTATAATTTTGCGATGATATAATATTATTGAAATATTTATATTTTTTTATTTCATCAAAGGGGCACCATTTTAAAATGTTGTAGAGGGCATCCAAAATCTCAAGGCCGACCCTAGGTGGACCCGTCATTTTTCTGAGATTGAGCAGGGGGAGAGTTAAGGGAAAATAAAAGGTTATTTTTTTGGAAGAGCCACAATGGTGGTGGAGGTGATGGTTGCTATTGAGTTGTTGTGGTTCGATTTCAATTTTGAGCATATAAATGAAGGGGGAAAATGACGTATCTTATTGTAATCCAGTGGAGGGAAAGGTGGCGGTGTAGGGGTGGGGTTTGTTGATGAAGAAGATAGTTTTTCATTTTTCATTTTATTTTTTTGGTTTTTGATCTAAGTTTTTATTTAGTTTATGAAAAAAAAAATATTAAATTACTGTTTTGCTCTTTTAAAATTGATTAAAATGTGGTCAAAATTAATTTTTTTGGGTCAACTGACGGAAAAATAGATGAAAACCATCTAAAAAGGCCTCACATACAATAGTTAGAAAGGTTCGGAGTGATGGCTGCAACAAATCAAAGGTTTGGAGAATATGCTAATGTTTCAAATGTTTGGAACTTTTGCTGCAATTATTCCAAAGATTATTATAAGAAGGCATTAGTTTCTATTTAACAATTAACTAAATTTATCAAAAAAAATTATAATAACACCATCCAAATTAATGGTTGTCTTATTTTGTATTTATCAATAATTATAGTCATACCAGCCAAAATAATGGTTTATTTTTTTTGTCAAATATATTTTTCCTTGGTAAGATTCGAGTTGAAACAGGTTGTGTGCCTCTCTCATGGCAGACAACCTAGTACAAAAAAACTGGGCCTGTCCACTTCAAATTCTTGAACGTACCCACCATCAAATGCTGAGACAAGATTCTATATCCTAATCATTTTCGGCTAAGCTTAAATTATTAGTTATAAGTTAGAGGGTGTTTGGTAGAAATTAAAATCAGATTAAAATTGAAAATATAGTCGTTATTGTTGAATTTTATTAGACGGGTGGGACCCAATAACGCCCATATTTTCAATTTTAATTGGATTTTAAGCCGTACCAAACAGGCTCTTAATAAGTTTTAAAACAAATTATTTTTATGAATGAAAGAGAAAAATAAGTAATAATGAAGCAAGAATTAATTTTATAATTTTTTTTTTATTTAAGCAAAGACGAGGAAATTGGATTCTTTTTCAAATATCTTTTTATACTAATTGTTGACACTCTAAAAATGCAGCCCAAAATCAAAGGCCCAAAATAAGAAGTCCAATTGAGGAACCCAAGATAAAGGCCTTATAGGGATCAATTTAAAGGCCCAAGATGAAAAACCCAATTGGGAAGCTTGAGAAAAGGCCTAAATAACGGAAGCCCAAGAGTAATGAAACGTCATCGCCCAAACTGACAGAACGCGCAGAGGCTAAACGAATAGAAGGCCATGCAATCGCCCAGAGCGATGATTCGGTTATCACCCAAACATTCGAAGTTGCCCAGGATAGAATACATCTGAAGCATCGTGGCCAACTAATCCAGCAGTTATGGAAGCAATTGTTAAACGGATTCGACATGCCACACGACCTTAAGATAGGCGGTTGAAAGGGAAAGGAAGTGGCGACGGTT
>CAIGRS010175899.1:0-20168 GCA_903798395.1 Fraxinus floribunda | reverse complement strand
AAAAAATTTAAATCGATTCAAATAGGTATTTATAGGGATGGCAACGGGGCGGGTACGGGGCGAATTGGCCAATTCTACCATTGTCCCGTCGGGTATTTTTATTACTTTACCCCATACCCATACCGAGTTAAAGCGGGACGGGCCGGGCAAGTCCTTCGTCCCATTTATTTATGTCTTTAGTTAGTAAATATTAATATATTATTTCTTTTTTTTTTACTAATTTGTTAAAAGCAACTTATGTCCTCTTTAAAAATGATGATAAATTTATTATTTTTGTTAGATAAAAAACTTAAATTTGAAATTAATTTTAAACGGGGCGGGTAACGGGACGGGGACTATGTTTTCCATACCTGCCCCGTACCCGCTTCGGGGTAATGATCTTCGTCTCATCCCCGCCCCGTGTACCTGGTTAGGCGGGTAATCCTCGCCCCGAATGGGGTGGGGTCCCACGGGTATTGGGTTGAGCGGGTTTTATTGCCATCCCTAGATATTCATATCGTGAAATATCGAATCAAATGAAAATTTGTAAGAAAATAAAATTTAAAAAAAAAGACATTAGAATGGGGTTGAGATTGAAAAGAAATATAAACAATCACAACTTTACGTTTCACAATTAATGTAAAATTATTTTTGATATTTAAGATTTGTCGATCATATATTTATCATGGCCGCACTTCAATATTTGACTTAGCCAAGCCGAGCCATAAAAACACTGAAGCAAACGCAAAAATAATAATAATAAAAAAAATCTCAAAACAGCATAGACGGCTTAGCCGAGTCGAGTCGAGACATAAAAATACTAAATTAAACGTAATAAAAAAAAATGGCTTAGCCGAGCCGAGCCATATGGCTCGGCTTAGGAATAGTAACCACCAAATTGTCTCTTTTATTTATGTAGGACAAAATCCTTATTTAATAAAAACCAATTAATAACTTACCAATAAACTTAATCCGGTATCACTCTTGTATTCTAACTCATTAATTAACTTAAAATAACAATTTAAGATGATATCTTTCGACTTTGATAACTTGTGCCTCATTTATCTGAATTAACTTTTTCTCGAGACTAATATGCATAATTAATTATGATCTATCCAACGATCCATATACGTATCATTACTCCATCAATATCTAAATATTTGATCCATATAAAATATAAATTTAATATATATACACTTTAGACTCTAACTGTTCAAAACATTAAAAAGCATATAGAATAATTAATTCTATTCTTTGAAATTTTCGGGACTTAATAATAGCACTGGGTGAGGGTGAAGAAAAAGATATAATTGTGAAGAAGAAGGGTAAATTTCAATTAATTTAAATTTAGATACACATAAAAATCTTTTTAATTGAAAATAAATAAATAAATAAGCAATGGTTTTTGTTTGACCATTATTAAATGTTGAGTTTTGATACCCAATGAATCCCAAGTTATGATGTAAACGTTGAATTGAGTATTATAGACATTGACCGATGAGTGAAATTGTTACCAACAACCAAATCCAAAAACTCGATTCGAAAATAATATGGACCGTTGGAAGTAAATTAAGAAATTAATATTACCCAAGACCAATAAATATTTACCTATTAAATAGATTTGAATCTTGACCCATTTAACCTTATTATTGGTCTAACTAAAGCTCAACCTACTCCTATTTATTGTTTGCCTTTACCCTAGCCGTTAGTGTGTTATTTGTGTATGAAAGTGGGAAAACGTGGTTGTTCCTTTGCTGAAAATCGACTTCCATAGTTGAGAGAAAATCAATGTCTTCATCTTGTGTATTTTGATCCCTTCTTTTGCTTTTCTTCCGTCAGGCAATTTGTTGATGACTGTTTTTTCTAACATTTTGGTACTGTTAGTTTTGTGTTTCAGGTTATACAGTGGAATCGGAACATATTTATCTTTCGCGCGTTCGGGATTCGATCGTGGTTGATTGATTTCTATGATTGTTGGAGACTTTAGGGCGAATGGTGGTGGTCCTAAAGTGACAAATTCGTATCTCTCGTTATTTACGAATTTATATTGATCCGCTCTGATATATTGGTTTATCCCAATTTAAATTTCAGCATAATTGTGTTATCGTGTATGGTGACATTAGAATTGGGGCTACCATGTGGGTTAACCATTGCTTGTGCTAAAAATTTATGAATTTTTTGTTCTATTTGAAGTGTTGAATTTGATTGTAAGTTGGTAATATTTTTGTGCTTTAATTATCATTAGTCACTATGTGAGACTGCATTGTGTGAGACTTTGAATTTTTTTGACATACTTTCGTGTTGCATTTATTATTCTGTTAGAACACCTAAACTTCAACATTAGAATATTCCCCTGACACAGAGATCTCGAGTCTGGGAATCTAGAACGATGTATATTGCGACCTTAGGATTACTTTGTGGGATCTACTTGTACACTATAGTTGTTTTATTTTTTCAAAATGTCTTCACATTTAGAAGTTAGAATTTTCAATGGAAAATGAGATTTTTCGATTTGGTAACAAAAGATAAAAGGGATTTGGGTTCAACAAAAAGTTTTAAAAGCCATATGATGAATTTGCTTACACTTCAATTATTTTATACCCATTCTGATACTATTTTGAGAAAAGTTGGTAAACTTGATATTACAAAAGAATGTTGGAAAAAGTTGAAAGACTTATATTTACTCAAGTGTACTCTTAATAAATTGTACTTGCTTGAAGGATTTTTCAATTTTAAAATGAATCCTTTAAATGATTTTTATGACAATTTGGATATTTTTAGCAAATTTGTTCAAGATATCGTTAATTATGATAAGAATATGTCTAAAACTTATAAAGCCATTATTTTACTTAATTCTATGTTTGATTCATATAGAGAGGTTAAATAATGCGATTAAGTATGGCATGACACCTTAACACCCCAGATTGTCATTGATTCTCTTAGAACTAAAGAGATGAAGATTAATGTTGACAAAAAAAGATAAGAGGAGTGGTGAGTTACATATGATGAGGAGTAGAATATTGTTTAAGCAGATGAATTTGGGTAGATTTCAAGACAGTAGTGATCGAGTAGCGACTCGAGCGATGAAGGTCGTAAGAAGAAAGGCAATGTGTGTGACAAGTTTAGTCGTAACAGCTGTTATAGCTGTAGAAGTCTGGACACTTGTGACAGACCATTACAAGAAGAAGGATAAGCAGAATGATAAGATAAGAGGTGAGACGAATGTGGCTATATGGTCGAGTGATGACCCTTGTGAGGTTTATTGGTTACTGCATGCATATCTGTGTGTAATCCTTTCTACATGTGTGTGATCGATTAATTCTGTTAAATGATTATATGTTGCATTTCAATGTGTTTGATATGTATATTTCCATGAATTTGATAGCAATATGATTATTTGGTGTAATTGTTTGCATGCATAGTGGGTTATAATGCATTAGAAATGTGTTGTATAACTATTGGTAATGTGGAGTATATATGTCTAGAGATACTTTGGTGGTTTGTACTAGGGATGTGGAGTGCGATATTTGGATTACGAGTAGAGAGATGATTAAATATTGAAATTCTTTATCTGTGAAGATCCTGATCAGGTGGAGTTGAGAGAGTCACTTTTATCACTTCTGTTAGGTGGAGATCTACTATTTACTTAGGTTAAGAAAAGTAATATGGTGATAGAAGATTATCTTGAGGATTTAGGATCTATAGAGGTTTATCAGTTAGACATGAGTTGAGTAATTAGTCTAGTGAGTAGGGTGGACGATGAGAGAAGATATGTGTTCTTGAGGTGTGAGCAACACGGAATGTGATATAATAAGTGTGGTGAGATCTTTTCGTGTGGCCATTTATGCATTTGTTACATGTGTTTTGACCATTTGTTGATTAACTTGGTGTTAATATGTTGTTCTGTATGAACGTATCTGTTGAAAAGATCTACGGGTTATCCTATGTTGTATCTTCATCTCATGGATATTTGCTCTTGATTGATTATTGTGATTATTTGCTTTTATTTTGGTATTGTTGGCCTTAGCTCTAGAGAGTATATGGAGTAGGTATGATATGTGTTTTGGGTTCGAAACACGAGGTAAAGTCTATAATTTCCAATTTATTGATTATACAAGCATTAACTTTGTGTTTTGATTGCTTGCAGGTTGATTGGGTATCAATGTGTAGATTTGTTGAGTTTTGATACCCAATGAATCCCAATTTATGATGTAAACATTTAATTGAATTTTATAGGTATTGACCAATGAGTGAAATTGTTCAACAGCCAATCCAAAGGCTCGACCCGTAAACTGTATAGATCGTTGGAAGTAACTTAAAAAATTAATATTACTTATGGCCCATAAATATTTACTTATTGGATGACTTTGAATCTTGACTCATTTAACCCTATTATTGGTCCAACTAAAGTCTAACATATTCCTATTTATTTGTTGCCTTTACCTTAGCTGTTAGTATGTGATTTGTGCATGAAAGTGGGAAAAACGTGGTAGCTCCGTTGCTGAAAATTGACTGCCATACTTGAGAGAACATTGGTGTCTTCATCTTGTGTATTTTGATCCATTCTCTTGCCTTCTTACGTTGTTTTTCCCGTGTCTTTGTAGTCTACAAATCATCACCGTTATCTTGTCCCTTATGGGTGAGATTGAGAAAAATCGAGGTAAATATTTGTTTTGAATTGAAGTCATTTGTTTTGGTTGATTGGTGGAGAAAATGTAACATGAAATTGAGTCTGGAAAACACCTTTTTGAAAATCTTTGGAGCGAGCTTCCGCGACATTAAGGAATTTTCTTCTTTTGACAATTTGGTTGTTTTATTCAGACATCATGTGCCTGTTGCATAGACACTTAGTCCATGTTTGGTAGAAAGTAAAATTAGATTTTTATTAAAATCAAAATTAATAATTAATTTTAATGACATATTTAATGGGACTCACAACTTTTTAATTATATATTTTATCAACTTTTATCAAAATTTGATTTTAATTACCACTAAACATTGACTTAGTGTCTAAATTCCATTAGATAGCACTCACGCTATTAAAATATTGAGGACATGAATATCACAAATCAAAGGTTGAAAAAATGACTACTACACCTTATCAAAGGTTTGGAACCTCTAAAAGAAATTTGCCCTTTTTTTTTTCTCACAAAATATGAGTTCTTTCCTTGATCAACTTCAAAACTAACTTGAAATAATAATAGAATATACTTTTATATCAGCCTTCGCTTTGAAAAAAAATTATAAGCAATTTAATTTATATAGATAGAAATGATGGTGTATTAAAGGCGTGTTCGATCGTGCTTAAAATTCAATTAAAATTGAAAATATAACCGTTATTAGGTCTCACTTGTCTAATAAAAGTCAACAATAATAACTAATTTTTCAATTTTAATTCGATTTTAATATCTACCAAATACGCCCTAAGTTTCGATGGAGGTTGGTTAGAGGAACTAGCTTGTCTGCCGACTCATGTCCAAAGCCAAGTACAGCGGAGTGATAAATTTGTAGATTCATCGAATTTTATAATAGAAAATGAAGATTAACTTTTTATTTGTTAATGATAATGAAAACGTATTCTAATTGAGGTTGGTTAGAGGAACTAGCTTGTCTGCCGACCAAAGCCAAGTACGTCCAAAGCCAAGTACGGTGGAGTGATAAATTTGTGGATTCATCGAATTTTAGCCCCCGTTTGGTGCACATTATTTTTAAAAAAATGTATTTTTTTGATTGATGTGATGAAGAATGTATTGTTGAAAAAGAAAGAAAAGTTATTGATGTGATAGAAAATATTATTTTATTAAAGAATTTGTGATTAAAAATGAGTAGAAAAATGAGAATGAAAAAAAAATGTAGACCAGCGGCTCAATAGAAAATGAAGATTAACTTTTTATGGATAATTTGTTAATGAAAACGTATTCTAATTGCAGTTTGCCATCTTCCTTAGTCACCTGGTCAACTGCCGAAACAACTCTTTCTCTCTCTTCTGCAACCCTGCAACCACAGCTGTACATGCACATCACACCATTCAGATTATTGATCGTGGCGATCTCCCTCATCAAGCATTTAAATTAAAATTTACACCCCTACCCGATCAAATTGAAAAAAGAATAAATAAAGTTGTTATTTTCCTAATCAAACGGGTACTCATTTCTAAATTTCATTCACATTTCACAATCATCTTATTTGGGAAGAAAAAACAATTGACATTCACAAGGGAAGAGAAAAAAACCCAGAAAAGTTCTACTCAAGTAATCTGGATCTATCTTATTATTGATTGTTTTTCTGAAAAGCTGTAATCTCCTTTTCATTTTCTTCAAATTTCTACCCAAGTAATCTATTTTTAGCTAGATTATTTCTGTCAAAAGCTATAATCGTTTTTCTTCAATTTCTACTCAAGTAATCTATTTCTAGCCAGTTTTTTAATTATTCCTGCGTTTAAGCAATCACTGAGAAAAAAGGGGGAAGAGGATACTATTATATTGGTTGTTCTTATTTACTTTTATGCAGAAATTGTGCAATTAGTTAATCTCGATTTACTTTTCATCGGGTCTTTGCATTATTTCTTTCGATTTTCTAGGCTGTGAAAGAGCTTGTTATCATATGCTGATCTCTTACTGCTTGTCTGTGGATTTTGTGTATGTATAGCATTATCATTATGGCAAGGAAGATGCTTATTGATGGGAAGCTAAGCAATCCCAATGAAGAGGAGACTCACTATGACTTTGATTTGTTTGTGATTGGAGCCGGCAGTGGCGGAGTCCGTGCCTCGCGATTTTCAGCTCAGTATGGAGCTAAGGTATGAATATAAGAAACGGCTACTCTTAAGTTATTACATATTCGTGTAAGTTGTTAATTCCGTCTTTTATTCACATCTGTATGCATGGTTCAAGTATATAATTGACTCGAAGCAATTATAGAATATCTGAATTATCAAGTTTAGGCTTAACGAGTTCGAACCTGTTTCCAGGTTGGGATCTGTGAGCTTCCATTTCATCCTATAAGCTCTGAAGTAATTGGAGGAGTTGGTGGAACGTAAGTTTATCGAAATTGAAACCTCAGTTAGTTCATGAGTGATGCCTATGCTACTTTTACAATATGCATTATTCTCCTAAACTTTCTTACTGCTGAAGTATTTTAGTTTAACTGCTATTAGATTTCATGGTTTTTTCTGTACACTTTTTCTGAACCTGAAACAACAGTATCAATGAAGAACTTACACAATACTTGTGCATAATGTCTGCACTTGCCTGGACTTACAATCCAGAAAATTACTAGTAGAAAGGCTTCAAGTCGATCACTGATTTTTATAGGGTTCTCTAAGTAGATCACTGATTTTTCTATCAGTTAATGTAGGATCTTCTCTTTTCCAATTTTAGTATTTTTTTTTGCAAGGAAGTGAACACAATACTGCAGCTATTGTCAATTGAAGAACTGTTGGCTTATCAATATGCGATTTCCCTGGACTTGATGGGAAATTTTATTTGGAATTTATTTCATTCAGATATGATTCTGTTTTTCTTTCTTTAGAATGTTCCGTGTAGTACATTGTTAAACTTGTTACAGTTAGAAATTTATGACGGGGAAGCCTACAAAGGGGATTTTTCCCATTATTTATTCCAAAGAATTCAATATCGTAGGAGTGTCATTGGTCCTTCATTTTAATACAATTTATAATTTCTCATTTTTCTCTAAAAGAAAGCACAACCTCTTCCAGATGACATCACGTGTCTTCTGTAACTGTGATGCAGTTGGGGTGATTGTAGAGACATTGATTACAGTCTTTTGAACTGTTACTGAATTTATTTTTATACACACTCCAGTACCATTCTGATTTCATGGTTCTAACAGATATATGTCAATGTAATTGTGATGCTTCCATCTGTATCGAAGGACTTTATCTGCGATGCAGTTTGGGTGGTTCTTAGGAAGCAGAAATTATACTTTTGAACCATTAAGAAATTTATTCCTATGCACATTCCAAAATCATTCCTACTTTCATGGTTTAAAAATTTAACTGATGTGTCAAACACAGAGGAGTTTTGTTGCGCTTCCATTGTTAGACTAATACATAATTTTCAATGGTCCATTTGATACATGGCGTTTTCTTTTGATGGATACTGTCCAAGTGTACTTTGATTGTGGATCCTTTTTTCTTATAAGTTTCTATGCGTGAGATGGTAAGTTCTGAGTAAAGAAGATAAAATATGAAACTAAGAAACTAAAGTTCATGTTTCAGGTGTGTCATTCGTGGTTGCGTTCCTAAAAAGATTTTGGTCTATGGTGCTTCCTTTGGGCCTGAACTGCAGGTGATTTTATTTATTTATTTTTCTCCAGAAAATTTGTTTTTATTGGTTTACAAAAATCATTACTAATTTAGCTTTCATCTCGTTGATTAGTTTGGACATTATGTGCCTGGTTTTGCAGGATGCGAGGAGTTATGGGTGGGAACTGAATGACAGAATTGATTTCGATTGGAAGAAACTTTTGCAGAAAAAGGTCAGTGAAATGTATTAAATTTGTTGTTTACATGTGATTGGCTGTACATCTCACATTATATGAACTCACTAATGCCTGTGTAAGTGCCTATCCAAAAATGTATATAGCTTCGAATATTTGCTTCTTATTTAATTTTTTGGATGATGAATTCCGTTTTTCAATAGTTAGTTCAGTGCTGATTTACTTGCATTTAGGATCAAATTTTGCATATTATTTTTCTATACTTTTCGCCGTTGCCTTGCCCTTTTCTTGGTCATACTGTGTAACCAGATACCTCTTGAAATTTACAGACAGAGGAAATAGTCAGATTGTCTGGTATCTATAAGCGATTACTTGCAAATGCGGGAGTTAAACTGTTTGAAGGAGAGGGAAGAGTTGTTGGTCCTAATGAAGTTGAAGTGGTCCAATTGGACGGCACCAAAATTAGCTATTCCGCAAAAAACATTCTGATTGCAACAGGAAGTAGGGCTCAACGTGTAGCTGTCCCAGGGCAGGTATATATGGTTCAATGTGATAGACTAGCTACATTTAGTTTGGCTGTGTGACTTTTGTCCATGGAGTTGATCAATAAGGCTCATTTGGTTGGGTAACTGGACCCTTGATTTTTTGTTTCCCAATTCGCTTCATGTGAACTTTATTATAGTCTCTATGCTATTTTCCCACTCCTGCTCCTAATGCAAACACTATTAATTGGTTGGACAGACCACAACTTTTGAATTTGGAAGCCAAGGTATTGTACAATTTCTACGAAGAGTCGTGGTCAAATGGAAAGTCTCCATGGTGATTTTAGAGTCTTTTCCTCAAATTTTCTCACTTTCATCCAGTTTAAGAGTCGAGAGTATTTTCTAATTTTTTAATGCAGTAAATTTGATCCTTCAAAGTTTTATTTAGGATTTTATATTATTCGAGTTTTATTTAAAGTCCCACCAATTTAGGATTGATTTTAGAATTTCTAAGATAGTAATTTTCAAGTTATATCATATTCCTTTTTCAAGTGGGAGAAGTCTTTAAAGTCTACTTATAATGTGAGATGCATTTTGAAGTATTCATTTGTTTCTTCTCTTGCTAAATGTCTTCTTCCTCTTCTTCAACAACACAGTCTCAATAAAACTTGACTGCATAGTCTCTATTTTAACACATACTACGCCTAGATAAGGCCCCTGGGAAAATAAATCACAATATTGTTCTTATCTAGTTTCTTTTTCGATACGTTGATCTATACTTTTACTTCTCTCATTATCTATAATGTACACTGATGTACATTTGTTTTCATGGTTCACATATAGGAATTGGCTATAACGTCTGATGAGGCATTGAGCTTAGAAGAGTTACCTAAGCGAGCTGTTGTATTTGGGGCAGGGTCTGCTACCTCTTCACCTTTTGTACTATGTGATCTTTTTAGCAAGCTTAGAAGTTCAAATGACTTGTCTTGAAATCTAACCAATCACCTAAAATTTACTTCAGAATGACTCGTTTTCTTTTTAATAGGTACATTGCTGTTGAGTTTGCTTCAATATGGCGTGGGATGGGTGCTACAGTTGATTTATTTTTCAGAAAGGAACTCCCTTTAAGGTTATAAATATATCGTGATGGTTCTTATCTCTGGATATGTAGTTGTCATGTCTTGAAATGAATCTTATGGCATATAAATATCAGTTCTTTGATGGTTATACGGGAAAATCCATATAATGTCATTCCAATGTTAGAATGACCAGAATGTATAAATATAAATTTATCTTTAACCATGTACTTGACAAATTTACAGGAGAGCTCATTTAAAACATAACAAGAACAAATTACTATACTTATTGTGTAGACATATATCAATCTTGTTACCAGTATTTGTCTTCTCTTTTGATTTGGTTTTCCTGGAATTTCTTTGCTGTTCTTGCATTATATGTCTGATTATTGATGCTTTGAGTCACATACTGCTTATCTAAAAGCTTCATCTCAGAGGGTTTGATGATGAAATGCGAGCAGTGGTTGCTAGAAATCTAGAAGGCAGAGGTATTAACTTGCATCCTACGGCGAACTTAACCGAGGTACTCTCTGATTGGATTTTTTGGTTTCTTGTTCTTTTGGATGTTATTGGCATTTCCATTTATTATAAGCCTAATTGGGACAATGATATGGTGATGCAGCTGGTGAGAACAGAAAATGGTATAAAAGTTCGCACTGATCGTGGTGAAGAATTGATGGCTGATGTTGTACTCTTTGCTACTGGTAATTTCAAGTCATTTCCTATTAGGCTATTACTAGAATCCTGACATTAGGAAGTAGTAACTTTAGCCTGATGATATGCCCTAGAGGCAAATTAGTGGTTTTGTGAATTATATTCATGCTAAACGGGGCTCTGTTTACTGAATCAGAAATGGTAATAGCTAGTGTAAATTGTTGTTTAAAATCATATATTTAGCTCGTTCTGGCATTTCTGATTGAAAAATTGTAACTAGTAATTAATCCTTTCCCCACCCACAATTTTTTAAATTGTTGAAAGTGCCTTTTGTTGGCCAAACAAATTATGTATAGACACTTCAGCCAAAATATCCTTTTTGGTGCAATGGGTTGTATATTACTTCTTTGTTTCAAGAGGCAATTCATTGAGATTCTGTTATGTGTATTCGTTGTAAGGTATGGGTTATTCAAAACTCTTACCAGCGCCGTATCAAAGACCATGTCAGTTATATCAATTTTCTGAAAAGAATTTTTATGTCGAGAGCGCATTGCGTGTGAACTTGTTTTGCCAGGTTTTCAAAATGATGGTATTACGCAGGCTTATAATACACTTTTTATCTGATTTCTGGTCTGAGACATTGTGCACGCATGCTTTGGGAGGTTGATTCTTATTATTATAAACTTTGTATGGTACTTCGCTCTGAACTTTGTATGTAGTATTGTACGGGAACTCATAAAATTTTTAAGCAATCAAAATGAAAGTGTTTATTTTGCTATATTAGCTCATTCTTTCCTACCAAGTACCAACATGTAGTCAATTGCAACTGTCTTCATGATTGCTTCAGGTAGGGCCCCTAACACAAAAAGATTGAATCTCGAAGCTGTAGGCGTTGAGCTTGATAAGATTGGGGCTGTAAAGGTTTGTTTTTATCATTTAATGTTATTGTATTGTTTTGCCTTTCGTGTTTGTCTTGTTGGAAAGTGCATGGACTTAATTCAGGAAATGCCACAATTTTTCTTCCTATTTCTGTTTTATGTGCCATAGCTATGCACTAGTTTCCTTATCTTTTTCACTTCATTTCCAGGTTGATGAATACTCTCGAACCAACATACCTAGCATATGGGCTATAGGTGATGTTACAAACCGCATGAATCTTACTCCTGTTGCCTTAATGGAAGGGAGCTGTTTTGCAGTATGGTTTCTACCTATTTTCAGTTATGAATTTATATGCTTGTTTTTAATTAATGAACTTGAAGTGCTGATTTTTTTTTTTAAATAATTTAATGTTGACTCAGAAAACCGTTTTTGGTGGAGAACCTACAAAACCTGATCATACAAATGTTCCCTGCGCTGTGTTCTGGTACCTACCATCTATCCTCACAACTTTTAATTTGCAATTTTAGGCCATGCATTGCATATCTGTCAGTCTAAGACTTAAATTACAACTTCCACACCATAAACACCTTCATTCGTGATTCAAGTTTTTTGTGGAAATACGAACATTCAATTTTATTACTATGCAAACTCTGGTTTCTACCAGTTCATCAAAAATTTCTTACCAGTATTCGTTTCTTCTTCTTTACCCGGAATTCAATTAGTGTCTTCAAACTCTCTATCTCTTCTCACTGAGAGTCTTGTGGTGGAAAGCTCTCACCAGTGTTTTTCTAAATAGGATGTCTCAGTTTACAATTGTTCATATTCTGACACTTGTATCTTTGTGCTGAAGAACATCTTAGAATCAGTTTGGAAAGTTTACTCAATGAAAGATGAATTTGACATGGTACACAAATTCATAATAAACTCACATTGCACGTGGAAAAAGAATTAATAGAGTTATTATGGCTAAGACAAGCTGAACAAGAAAATCAGACCATCTATAAATCAACTCCATTCAGTACATGTGAACCATTTTTAAAATTGAGCACCTGCTGGAGCTCCATTTTTTAAAGTCATTTCCCCCAAACTCATTTTTAACCACACATTTTCCAATAAAATAATTTTATACGTAAATCCAATACTTTTCAATACTTTTTAACCACACATTCTCCAAAAAATCACTATTACAAAATCTATACACCCAAAAAGTGGGGCTCAAACAAACCCTGAGCTATAACTTAGCTTCTGGTCTTGCAAATTAGACTTTGTGGGCCAATCAAATCCAACAATACGGGTTCTTGGCTTAACATTATACTAGAATATAAATAGTTCTCAGTTCTTGTTAATAGTTTAGTATGATATCTTTTGAATTGAAACATCTTTGTGTATTGTCCAACCCCTTATCTTAGATCTTCAGTGGTGATACCTGAATTATGGGCCCGACTTATCTGTATCAAATTTTTTCCATGAACGATATTATGATAATATCAGTAGGCCATTGTGGTTCACCTTGAATCTGTATTACTAATAGTTGTTTAAAATTTGTATCCAAGTCTTTGGCTTAGTCTTTTCTACTTATTTATCTAGACAGTTGAGGATTTTTGGTGATGTTATAACTTGTATCATGTGTTGCTTCACAGTATACCACCATTGTCTGTAGTTGGGCTCAGTGAAGAACAGGCTATAGAGCAAGCAAATGGTGATATTATGGTTTTCACATCAATGTTTAATGCAATGAAGAACACCATTTCTGGGTATGTTGATAGGACAATGATTTTATGTGCTTGGATTATTTAGGTTAGCCTTGTTAAACTTTATTGTTGTGTAGTCATTGGTATGTACTATAGAATATAACCTTTTCACCTGGAGATTCTGGAGATTTGAAGTGTTGAGATTACAAATTACAATTACGGGGTTGGCCAATTCATACTGGTTATGATAATCTAGAAGCTTTCTTATTTGCTTAGACAATATACTTCATCATATGATCTGATTAATGCTGAGTGGTGAAAATTGTGGGAGAATATTGCCTGCTTCTTTTGTGACAGTTATTGGTTCACTTTGCCAGTACTCTAACAAAATCATGCATTGTCATATAGACGGCAAGAAAAGACATTTATGAAGCTTGTTGTCGATGCTGAGAGTGATAAAGTTCTTGGAGCGTCCATGTGTGGGCCAGATGCACCTGAGATCATGCAGGTGTGTAGTTGGTTCTCTTCTCTGTTTATGTTAATTATTTTTATCTTTTATAAGGAATCAGGAGAAATTAACTACTGAATTTGAAAGTATTAAGAAAACAATTTCCTGTGTGTAGATTACTTACAGAGCCAAGTCATGTTTAAAATTGGATTGCTGTTTTAATCTTCTCATTTATGTAAATTTTTTGGGGGCCGCATATAGAGGTCCAAAGTGGCCTAGCCGGGCTCTTGATGTGCTGGTTGGGTGCCCTGGCCCTGCCCTTATATGCGTGTCATCCAAATATCCAATACCAAAAGAGCTGAAATAAAAAGCAATTAGTTATTTGACGGCGACTTGAATGCAGAACATAGCAAGTTTCTTTGCTACGGAATAACTATGCATGAAATCTTATTTCCCTCCATTTCGAATCCTTGTTTCGATTGGGACTGGTTTACCAGGAGTCTTTTCACTCTATGATTCTTTCAAGTAGGCTACTCAATTCAACTTAAATACCAAAATTAAAAAATAGTGTATAACTTATAAACTCAGAAAATTATAAGTTTTTCGCGGTTAAGCCAAACACTTAACCACCATTAAACTACTGCTAGCCAGAAGGAAACAGATAGTTATAAAATAACAGAGAGAATACAAAGGGGATACAATGCCTTATAAAATAACAGAGAGAATACAAAGGAGATACATTGCCACTGTTCTAACCTATTGAGTATCACAATCTCCTCAACTTTTGGGCGCTGATTGAAACTTTTGAAAATAGGATTAGAGCAAATATGATCTAACTGCACCAAATTTGTTTTAATATTTACGAGAGGGATGCATTCTCTATAGAACGTGTCATAATAGGGAGACCAATGTCAAAATTAACATGGCTTGTGGTCATGAAGGATTTTCTTGCATTGGGCATTCCTTGTGGCGCTGAGAGATGTGTAAAAGAAGATAATATCTGCAACAAAATCTATGTTCTTTATAATATCTTTAGTTAAAATGACTTTAACATACATGCATTAATTATTTATATTTCTTTGGTAATTCAATATTTAGTGCCTTGCTATTTCCCGTTGATGATTATGGTTGCATTGTTTTGTTGTTGCATTGTTTTGTTAGTCATACGGAGATTATGATGGAGATAAGAGATAGGATAAAGATGGATATAGAGATAGAAGTTAATTATTATTTTAAAATAGAGTTTAATTCAAAGTTTGTTTATTTTAATTAGATTAGATTAGTTTTAATAATTCGATCAAGTTCTAGTTTATTAGAAGTTATTTTGATTTTAGACTTGTTGCTATATAAATAGATAGCTTATTCATTGTAATATTCACTCTTGAATATATGCTAAATTGATTTTCTTCTTTGCCTTCAATTCTTTTCTTCTTGGACCCCCTTTCTTTCTTGTTTGTTGTCAGATTGCTATGCTCCTGCATCAGATTCATTTCCCTCCTATTAATTTGAGGAATGATAAGTACATTTACCTCTTACAAGAAAATGATGAGAAAGCACTAAAACGATAAATACATTGACCCCTTGCAAGAAAATGATGAGAAAGCACTAATCCTCGTTTAAGTTTCAGCATCAATATCTGGTATTGTTGGGGGTGTCTGCTTTCCTTATATTTACTCTATATCATGCTTGGTTTTATGTTCGAATTATGTATCGAGGATCAATTACATTACTATTTAAGTCCATGTTTTGATATTTGAACATATGTTTTGCATGTGATTCGCGAATAAATCTATGTACAATTTTGGCTTAGCCATCTTAGCAAAATTATTCCATGTTGCATCAAGAATTAACCATATTGCAAACCTCACATACTATAGTACTCATCCGACTTCTTCTGTGAATTGGGATATGCATGTGTCGCTGTATTGGAGTAATATTCTGATGTTCTCTACAGGGCATTGCTATTGCACTCAAATGTGGAGCGACCAAAGCACAATTTGATAGCACGGTAAGCTGAAATGACTTTTCAAACATATTATTTCATGTTGCTCTTCACTTTGCTTCCATTCTTTGCGTACCTCTGTGGTCTAGTCAAGTTCGATTCTGAGTCCAATAAATGCACGCTATCAAATCCTTGCTACTGAACATGTCAATAAAGAATAAGGCTTTGATTAGTCCTTTAGGAGCATAAAAGACCTCAGTGGACATTAATTAATAGGAATGGTGTATGAAGCCTTTTTTTTTTTTAAAATCTGTCTTCATGCAAAGTGCATTTCTTGAAACATTCCTGAACTTGAGTAGCAATCGAATGGCAGGATCCATATGGTTCGGTTCATTGATGAAATATTTATCAAACTTTGCAGAAGTAAGCAAATAGGATTAAGTACTTCACTGTCTATATTCATGATTTGAAATCTTCATAATAAAAATGGTTGCAGACTTGCAGCAACTAATGTGTATTTGGAAGTTGTGAAGACGGAAATATTTATTTGATCACTTCAAGTTTCCCTTACATGGTACTGGATTAACATTCTACACGATCCAACTGTTTCTAAGACATTCTTTACTGTACTTTTTACAGGTCGGCATACACCCTTCGGCCGCTGAAGAGTTCGTGACAATGCGGTCTATCACGAGACAAATTGCTTCCGGTAAACCAAAGACAAACCTATAGACAGTAATAGGAGATTATAAGAGTATCGTTTCAAAGATGTATACAGCTGCAACAGTGAAATAAATAGTTGGAAGTTAGTAATTGTTGGCAAAATGGGTTAGGAGAATATAGTATTAAATTATTATATGCAATATGGTGGTTTTATATTTGGAAAAACACTCACTTTACTTTTGCAATGCCTTTTATGTCAAACTATTACTAATGATTAATAAAATGTAGCTGTATTTTGTGTTTTGAACTTTTAAGTTTTGAAATAAGTGCAACTGTGCAGGACATTAATTAATATATTGAAAAATCAGTGTATCAGATGGGCAAGTTATATTTACACCCCAAATTATGTTAGTTACACATGTTGGAAAAGGATTTTGCTACTTGTATATAAAAAATTATTACATAATACGATGGGGGAGGGAAAAAATTGAATGAAAATAATGATCGTGTTTTAAACTGATAAATAATAAAGTGTCATATGACATTATGTAATCTATTATTTAAATCATGATACACATGTAGCAAGATCCAAAGCCATTAATAATTTTTTGATCATTACATTTATATCCTTAACTTTTATCTCCATCACATTCTTATTTTTAATATTTAATTGATTAGAAAATCTTGTCCTTAATCATGATTTTCGTCTAAAAATATTGTTAACATGCTTTAAAATGATGGCCAAATATTTAATTGCATGTTTGTATTATTATTTGTTTTGCTTATTTAAACGAGTGAATTGTTCAAGTAGTTACTGAACTTTACACTATGCTTTTAAGAAGTCACTGAATTTTAAAAATCATTCAAGCCATCACTGAACTTTGTAAAAGGTTTCCACGATGTTACTGAACTTTAAAAATCACTAAATTCATTACTAAACTTTACAAAATGTTTCTACATGATCACTAAACTTTGAAAAAATGTTTCCTATGAGATCACTGAATTAGTGACCCATGGGAAACCTTTTACAAAGTTCAGTGATGAATGATGTGATTTTTGAAGTTCATTCTCGTGAAAATCTTTTGCAAAGTTCAGTAATAATTTGAGTGATTTTGAAAGTTCAGTGACCTCTTGAAAGCATGACGTAAAGTTCGGTGACTATTTGGACAATTCGCTCAGATTTGAACTCTGATGACTAATCTTGTAAAACTTTGATCTTATTATATATTTACATACAACATAAATAAGAACTCCAGCCTATATATTTAAGTATACCACAGATGTTGGGAAATTTTTCATTTTTCAAATTTATATTTTATGAATAAATGTATACAAATTTCAATAAGCTTTTGTGTATTGAGAGGAGAGAAATATTTGCCAGCAAACAACAATAAAGGTAGAAGAAAAAAATCTCACTACCATGGACTGTGCACTAAATCCGATTCATCTTTTACCTTAATCTTCGATGCTTGGAATGAAATTTCAATTCTAATTCTTTGCCAAAAATGGATCTTCACAAATTTTGCTAAGATTATTAGGGGAGACAATAGCGCCAGGAGGGTATAATCGTCAATGCATTCACACCGTGGTTTTTTTTTTTTTTTTTTAAAATTATATCCACGCCATAGTATATATAAACTGTACCAAATTTTAATTCCAATAAACTTTCCCGGTTTTTGCTCATTTTCGCACTCACATCCTTAACTTTTTTCATTACATGCTTATCCTCATCATTTTATTAATTAATACATTTTATTTTTAATGACATTTTAAATCCAAAAAAATCGTTAGGAGAATGTAAAAAGACTTATTTGCCCTTTGCATTTTTTAATATGAAAATTAAACAACAAATACCAAAGTTCCAACAAAATATTTATCTTCATTTCAATTCGCATTAGAAAAATATTGGACATAAATTGACATCATAGACAAGACTTGTCTAACTAATTGAAGGTTAATGATGAAAATATGAACGAAAATGAAGCACCTTCATTACAAAGGATTACTTGTAAAATAGAAGACCTTCTTTTCCTTTTCCTTTCAGTTTTAGGATTGTAATTAGTGAGTATTATAATGAGGTGAAACTAATAAAAAATTTGTGGAAATCACCTTATCATAAATTTATCACTTTTCTACTTCTGTTTATAATTAGGACTTCTAGTAAAAAAAAGTAAAGTTACCAAATTAACATAAATGAGAAAATCTCAAAACTTAAACTTGATAGTAATAATAATAATAATAAAATTCAATACTGAAGAAATAATTAAAATAAACTTAAAATCTTGTCCGTAATCATGATTTTTGTCCAAAAGTATTGTTAACATGCTCTAAAATGAGAGTCAAATATTTAATTGTATTTTTGCATTATTATTTGTTCTTTCTTATTTAAAAATACAATGGAGAAATGAATATTTTTTACTTTATCTTAAAATTTTGTTTAGACAAACACAATAATCGGGAACAATTTATATTAGTTTGAGAATAAGAATGCGATAAAAAAAGTTTGAGACATAAATATAATAATGTGTAAAGATTATGAACCTTTCATGCAATTAAAATTTAGGATATGAAGTAATTGCACAATTGTGTAATGTTTTAAATGAAATTTTTTTGACCATTCATAATTTTCACGTAGCTAAGAACTTGACTCTACCCAAGCTAGACAACAAAGTAGGGTTGTACAAAATTTTCGAATCGAACCGACCGAATTGGACCTAAACTGAATTGAGCGGGTCTTTTTAAGTTAAATACCCGAACGAGTATCTGAAACGAGAACCGATAAGTTTGGGTCGGTTCTCAGTTCTAGACCAAGAATCGAATCTAAATAATTTTAAATCGAGTATCTGAATCGAGAATTGACGGATTTGGTTTGATTCTTGGTTCTAGACCAAGAATCGAAGAACCGAATCTCTTTAATTTTTTTTTAATCTTAAATAAGTCAAATTATTTTATTTTTTCTAAATAAATTTGTTAACTAATTAATTTTGCCCAAATTCAAAATACTATATTTCTAATTTTCAGCCCAAGCCCAACTTAATCAAATTGACCAAGTTTTACCTAAATTTCTTATTCTATCATAGTGTTGTTTTTGCCGTTCTGGAGAAATCGATTTGGAAGCTCGATTGTGCCTCTTTTCATTATTGTGAGCTTTTCATTTTCTTCTTCCTGTGATTTTAATAGTCAAATCTATAAAGAACTCAACAAAAGAGGCACAAAAAAATCATGAAATTGGATTACGTTATTTTGTAAGAGCTAAAATTGAATGTCATTAGTTAAATTAATTATTGTACAGAATTCGAGAACTGAATATGAACCAAACCGAAGGGAATTGAACTCGAACGATTCCATAATTAAATTTGGACCCGACGATTCCACTTATTGAATACCCAAAAATTCGAGTTCGATTAGGTTCGGTTCAATTCGATTATCTTCACAACCGGACCATGTCCCCCCTACAACAAAATATTTTCAAGATGGAAGATTTTCCTCATATATATTATTGGTAATCATCTTAGATTTTTGTGGTGAAAAGTCATTTTTAGTTTAATCAAAAAAGGATAATCACTTTCGAGCACTTTTTTATTTATTATTTTTTTATAGTTTTATGTAGTGCAATGACTTTGAACAAGGAGGTTGGTAGGTCGGTAGCTACATAGCTCATTATTTATTATTCTTGTTAGCGGTGTTCATTATCTACTATATGTCTCTGCATTTTCTACTTATTTTCAGAAGTAGATTACAGTTGACGAAGACCTCTTCTTATCGACGTTTAAAAATCACTAGAAATCATGGACGTGTACTTCCTCGTTAATACTATTATGACTTAGGACTTCATTTTAAAAATATAAATCCAGTTAAGAGGAGTAATCCAAACTTAAGGTGACAAATGGGCCA